>VKOC01003233.1:0-29105 GCA_009364415.1 Spea multiplicata
TGTGTGTTTGGTTGTCGGTGTGGCAGAGCCTGTCCTGATGTGTGTGTCGGGTGTCGGTGTGACAGAGCCTGTGTTGGAATGTGTGCCCTCCTGAAGTTGTAGTGACTTCAGGGGACAAAACGTTCAAAATGACAAAACGTTCAAGGCCCTGAAATCATTTAGTGGAAAAGTTATTTATTCTGTTATAATATTTATTTCAAGGATTAGTCGCACTCAGTTGTGGCTTCAGGCTTCCCATGTTGAATGATCAAGTATTATTTTAGCCCAATAACAAAAGTATAATTCCATAGCACATTACTTTTGGAAATTATGAATGCCCCCCCAGTTTGACTGTGGTATCTTGTGTGCCCCCCCTATATATTGTTTCTAGAGTCGCCACTGGTAATTAGTAAAACATGATCACATTTAGGTTGAAAAAATACATTTCTAAATGTATGATCTGTTTTATGTTACTGACTCGTATCAGAAGCAAACACAAAATATATAATGTGTACGTTTAATCACTGTGCAGTGCATAATTAGATCAGGATTCTGAATCAATGCACTTATACTTAGAAGTACTTTTAATTAAGATGCAGGCAGATGATCCCTCCAACATCATGAGTCACTCTTCCATATGGCTGTTACATTTACTAATTATAATCTGCTTCATAAAATAAACATGCATTTGTTACCAGTAATACAAAGTACAAAGTAGTACAAAGTCTATTGGATAATCCGTACTTTTGCTTATGTAGCTGCCAATTGACAGCACCATTATGCATAAAAACAGATGCTAACTGGGCAGTATAACTATGACATTATCCATGTGGCAACTTTGTATTACCTATCAAAAAGATTACAAAATATGTCCCATTAGTGCAAATGAAATTAGATGTAAATGCAAGCGAGATTTTTCTTCATTCATAAAGACAGGTTTTCAATTACCAGTGATTTACTGAAATGCATCTAATGCAACAGAATATAATACATAATAGTCCTATTGTCTTTGGATCTTCTGCGTTTTACCTGAGGAGTATCAATAGGACGCTAATCTTGCTAAAAATACTTTCTAGCTGCTATTTTGCGCTGTCAGAGATTCAACCCTAGCTTCCTAGTCGACGGTTGTCGTCAGAGCAAGCAGGGCATTGGTGAATAATTTTCTGCATCACTGCAACCAGCTGGACAATGCCGAACCCAGGAGCATTGAGGGAAATGACAGGAGACACCGGGTCAGAAAAGCGCAGTCCTCTGGTCCAAAACTCTTCCAATCAACAGGATACTCAAATCGTCCTCTTTTTATCCATGAATACAATATTGCGTGAACATCAAATTCTTCAGACACATATACTAAATTGGGTGCAAGAGGGTGTGGTAATCTAGAAGGGAAGGTATTGGGATATGTGAAAAAGTAGATCCAGCTTGTACCTGGAGAGAAGTTTTAACCATACTAAACTGGTCCCTCTAGCTTGGAAATAACGAAAGGATCAATGAATTTGGGGGACAATTTCTTAGAAGGGCACAAAAGATGTAAATTAGCCGTAGATCTTATCTTCAATATTATAGGTAGGAGGGCATCTGCTATGAGCCTTGAGTAAAGTTGCTTTGAAAGAAAAAAGTTTTTAATGTCCGGATCAGAAACCTTGGGCACAGAAGGAACTCTGGGCTGGTCGGGATAAGTTAAGGAGTGGAAGGCGTACATGGCATAGACATTGTTACAAAGGCTGAACGATGTAACTGTATTTAAAGTATCTTGTTTTGAAAGCAGTTTTCCATTTGTCACCCTGTTGAATGCAAATGAGATTGTAGTAGCCTCTAAGGTCAAGTTTGGAGAAAACTGTAGCTGAACAAACACGGTCTAATCTTTCTGTGATAAGGTGTAAAGGGTGTCTGTTTTGATAGTAGTCTTTTTTTCTGAAGATTCTCATCTATATAGTCCTTTAGATCTTTTAGCTCAGACTCGAAGAAGGTCAATAAGGCAATCATAAAGCTGAAGCTGATCTTCTTACAGAAAACATCCAGAAATTCTTGATACTTGGTAGGCAGTTTTAATGGTGGATCATGAAACTAGGAAAACATGAAATCTTGCAGAATTCAAAAGAAAAGGTGACAGTCCATTGGATGACAGTATTATGTTTCTGTAGCCATGTGATGCCTAAGAGCAAAAGAAAACAGGTGAATGAACAAGGTAAAAACTGTGATGTGTTGATGATGTGTTGATCCGACGGTGACCTGGAGAGGAATAGACTGTCGGAGATCAATGGATTGCATTTGAATTGAAAGTGGCTTTAGGGTGGCTTTAGGGTCAGATAGGATGCCAGTCAAACTAAGATCCATAAAGTGGCCACTGGCTCCGGAGTCAATAATTGTTTGTAGAGAAGCAGAGTTATAATTCCAATAAAGAGAAATAGAAACAGCCAGGACAAACACAGGGTTCTCAGGGCAAGGGGATTTGGTTGAAAACAACTCACCTGTTGAACCCATGTTGGTGACCCTCTCTCAACAATTCTCACGAAGCAACTGTCTATTTGCAACAAGTTAGTATAAGGTTCTCCAAAGAGTTATGGACACTCCTGTGCTGGCTAACTCATCCCTAAGATTCTCAGACAGACAAGACAAAATAGATCAAACAGAGCTGGCTCATTCCATTCAGTCTCAATGACTAGGTGTCTGAACTCAAATAAAAGTGAAAAACTCTGAAATAAAGTTTTCTATATGACCTTTTCCTTGTTTCAATGCGCGGCTCATAGCTTGGGCACTGGGGGTCTTGTGAGTGTCCTTGTAGAGGGTGTTCATGATAGAAGTCCAGAAATTCAGAATGGGGCTATTAGTCTGCAGAAGACAGCGAGCCCAGGCCTGTGATTCCCTAGATAAGAGAAATATTAAAGTTCAAAATTTGGTGTAGGCACTGTGATAGATCTGAGGTTTGAGAGAGTACAAAATTTCACAGGAAGTGATGAACCACTGATATTGGCTGCGCTGACCAGAAAATCATTTGGGTAATGGTACTTGGGATCCTGGAGTGCCTGGAACAGGTTCTGCTCTGGAAGCAGTGGGATGTAGCGATGATGATGAATCTGGAACAGGCAGGGCCACCCTAGGGGGGCTATGGCAACAGGGGCGCCTGCCCGGGACTTAAATTAAAACATCGTTTTTTTGTTTTGGTGGGTTTTTTTACCTTTTTAACATCCTCCATGTTTTTTGTAACATTATTTAACTTGGAGGATGTTAAATAAAGTTAAAACAAACAAAAATAAACGATAAAAATAAATAAATGATGTTTTAATTTATGTACCGGGCAGGGGCACCGAGCGGTCACTCGTGAAGTTAATTCTCTGTGTGTGTGAGCATGTATGTTTAAGTGGCATGGAGTGTGTATTAGTATGAGTAAGTGTGTCAGTGTGTTTATATATGTGTGCCAGAGTGTATGTTGGGGGGGGCATGGGGCAATGATGACACAGACCAGCTGTTGAAGGGTAAATTTCCAGTTTCTAATTTCACCCTTGCCAATCACTCAGTAAAGTAAAAACAAATGCTGTTCTACATTTATTGCAATTTCAACACAATATTAGCTATATTACATAGTTATTTAAAGAAGAGAAACAGGCTTATGTCCAGAAAACCATATAAAGCACTAGTACCATCTAAATCTTAGTTCAGTGTGTTCATTTATGAAACCATTTAACATAAGCAAAGAACTTCTAGGCACAGCTCACCCACAAAAAGAAATAATTAAAACATCTCATCTGGCATTAAAGTAGCAGCCAACAAGGCAACCACTTCACCAGCCTGTAAATATACAAAGTCAGCGATCCATAGAGGAGGTAGCATTTCATTCAATAGACCGTCTGCTGCCTTCTTCATTTAACAAACAAACAAACAAAAAACAACTTAATTATAGCAATACAGGCAACCACAGCCTATTATGCTTTCACGTGAGATGACAATGAAGTGTACTTGAACGTTGGTTGTCTGAAGGAGTGAAAGAGATAATAAAGGGGATATTTAGTTTTAAAGCAGCAGCAACCCATAACAAAAATATTTGTATTTATTGTTTATTGCTGTAAATTGCTGTATTTGGTAAACAAAAAAATTTGATAGCAAAAATTAGTTCTCGTTACCACCACCTGTATTCCATCCCCTGCAACTTATTTTTTTATTTTGATTTGCTTTTCAAGCCTAAAAATCAAACTGATGATCATCATCAAACTCCTTTACTTTATTAAGGCCAGTTCCCTTGAAAAACTGGCTTCATTGATGGCAGATATGCAAAAAATCACATGTAGCTGAAAATACGGGGCGGTCTAGGTGTCCCAAGGGTATTATCCTAGTTTTGGCCATCCATATTGTATTTTGCTATTCAGATTGACATGGTTAGATCATGACCCCCCCCACATACATCCCTACTGGATCCCTCAGCTTTTGTGATTGAGAGGGCAAGAGAGGCCCAGCTACCTAACATGCTCCCTACCACGGAACTCACAATAGACATATGGGAAATAGTAGCACACAAAATTCCAGAAGTGAGAGTACTTTCCAAGGCCACTAAAATATAAATAAAATATGATACCAGGCCTCTTGTTCGGAGGGCAAGGGGCATAGTTAGGGTTGAGACTGGGACCGGCTGGAAAGTTAAGAAGCCCAGAGAAAAAACAGATTTTTTACAAATATTTGCAGATCAGGCAGTTGCTTGGCTGTACCTCCAACCTTCTAGATTCACAAATGAGCACCATATATCCCATAATATCATTACAAGACTTGTGGGGCGAGATCGATAGGCTATGCTGGCATTGTCACTTCAAGGCACACTTCCAAACTGCCCCATATGATTGCATAGGAGAGACCTTAGGAAAATGTTCACAATAGAAGAATTGAAGAGTATGAAACAAATATGAGGTTTTTACCAATGTATCAACCATTTGGAGCTGCATAGGAAAGTTATGTGTGGGTGGTACTTTAAACCTGCCCTGTCCTTCTAAAAGTGTGGAAAGATTTTTGAATAGATAAGGTTACGGGGCTCTTGTTGCTTTTTCTGCCAGAGACTGCACTCCTCTATGACCACAGGTGCTTGCAAGTACATATTTTCATGCTAAGCTATTGATGGCTTGAAGGTGGAGGGTTGTAACTTCCCCAGAAATATTTGAGATAATTCATATTCCCATATAGTCTTAAAAATATGTCCCACACATTGACAAACACCATAGCTTTATATGAAAGAACTTGTGGGATTGCAGTGACACTTTTTCTTCCTGGAGAAGCGGGTCTGGGGCATCTTCTCACAATAAGCACCTTGCCCAGGAGGGTTGGGGTTCTGTATGTGTCTGGGGGGTGTAACGTTGTACTGTGAGACAATAACCAGTAAACTCTCGTTCAAGAGTGAGGTTTCATGGGTGCTATACATTTGGTTGATGCATGGTAGAAAAAAAACATCAAAATTGTTTATTGCCATGTCAAAAAAGTGATGTAAACTAGTTTACAACTTGCCATGTATCAACAGTAATGATAATATGTTGTTCACAATTTAATAAAACTCAAACTTACTAAGAAACCTCAATACTCAACCCTTCAATTTAGGAAAATTTGGATACCATAGCACAACCAATATGCTCATGCCATCTGCATGCCACAGGAAGCCATGAATTGCTCTCATTTGTCACATAAAAGTATTTTTTTCAGGTTTTACATAAATAGATATTATATTCATTATATAAAAAGCGTGACAAGAGATTTGGTAGTGGTCATGGTAGCCCTCCAGCATCATAGAGGTTAAACAGCAGTCTATCTCATTCTCTTTCAGTCTGCAGAAGGAAAGCAGTATCTCTGTAGATTTAAGGAAAGCAGATGGATCTAATTATACACCGCCTGTAATTGGATTGATCAGCAGTTAATAGGAAAAGAGAGAAGCAGACTCTGTTTGAGTAAAAATTGTCCCCCCGGTGCTTGGGGCCTAAACTCTCCCTCCCTTCATTAGTTCCCTCCCTTCATTAGTAGACTAATCTTCAGTCCTTTCCAAAAAACAATGTTTTTTTAATCCTGACCAAAACTGAACAGTTTAAAGTCTTGGCTTACAATATCTGGAAGCACCAGATAATTAAGTTGCTTTGGACTACAACTCACATTAGGTAGCTACTCGCTCTCTGCATGGCAATGCTTGATACTCAAGCTACTGTGCCCATACTAAGGACGGCAGTCCAAAAATAAAAGGGGTTGTATATCACTGCTCCATGCCAAGTACTGTCTTACTTTTGGGACTACGAATGAAGCCATACGATAAAATCAAAGCAAAGCAAATGTGTCTTAAATATTCCATAAAAATGCATATAGTTACATTGGTTCCAGTGTATAAAAGCAAACACATTTATAGAATTAATAAAATATATAATAAAGATGTGCTACCATTTTTAAGGATTTCACTGTGATGTACACATGGATTTTGTCTGATGCCATTTTATTTGTATATTTTGGTTGTCTGTACAGGAATGTTTAAACAAAAACAGTGGGTTCCCAAGGATGTCCTTCCTGACCAGGCAATCATGAAGGTATTGTTCCTTTAACAGTATCAGCTATACAAAAAGGAGCAGACATGCCAAGGAACTTTGTAGACCAGGGGACCCAGAGGTTTTTGCTGCCGCTTCCTTTATGGAAGCTTGGAAGTAACGACACCAACTGCAAGTTGCAAATTGCTGAATGAGAAACAGGAATGCAAGAAGGTGCACAAGGACTAGTTACTGTATTATGAATGGTTAAATTGCTGAGATGATCTTCAAGAATTCTCCCCACATGAACTATGCATTAGATTTGTGCAGATAGACCAAAAGGATTCAGATGAATTTTTTGCTTTGGTTTATGTCCATCTTGCTCTCACACTCTCTCATGCTCTGATTTACTGTCTCTCATGCTCTCTTACACTCTGTCATGCTCTAATTCACTCTCTCTAACAATGTCTCTGCCACTGTCTTCCTACCTTCTCCGTCAACCGCTTCCTTTTGGGAGAGGCTGTGACTGTGGTGCGTGTCGTGTCTCTGCCTTTTTGTGGAAGTACTGCAGAGAGGTACAGAAACGCTTCTCTTTCTCCACAAATCTGTCTGCAATACTCTGTGCTCTTGGAGTACTTCCACAAAGGGGCTTTTCCTCCAGTCGAGTGATGGCATGTGTGCGGAGCTTACACCCTTTTGAGGAAGCACACTGGGAGGCCTGCTTAACAGAGCTAATACAAGGGAGAAGCGAAGAAAGAATAAAGACAAAGGAACAAGAGTCAAGAGAAGAAGTAGAGCTGCAGAAAAATAGACAGGAACACTGAACTGGTCGATGGAGAATATAGGGGGCACTGAAAGAGTGTAGGCGAGAGTTTGAAACCAACTAAAGCAACAAAATGCAAGTGAAAATTTGAAGCTCTCTGCTTCATTTGTGTTTGTTTCATTGGGGTGAGTAGTTAGATGGTGGAATGTTATAAAGTTTTACACATCTATAAAATTCTCACATTCCCAAGTGGAACAGGTCATTACATTGCATTCATAGGAGTGGACTGGTAGAACCATTCTTCTCATATGCTAAGGCAGTTCAATAGCTTCACATAAGTGCAGTAATAGAAAATACCCAGAGGGCAAATCTACTCTGCAAACTCCAACAGGTGAATATCAGTAAAATAGCTGAGTTTGTGTGATTTATGTTCAAGAGGTTAGCCAATAGTGTATTTTCTTCTACCTTCATAAATAAATTAAATTAGCCTGCACTCAGGTAAATCAAGTCTTTTTCTGTCTATTAAGATCAGCAACACGACAAGAAGCTTGTACAGTCTTATGAAAAATACACACTATATAATGAAGACTTAATTACTTTTTAACAGTATTTAATCTGCATAATTTAGTTTTTTTCAGCTGCATTATTTATATCTGTGTTTGGTTTAGTATGAAGGGAGTTTTGCTTTATAACAGAAAATGAATAATATAAATTAAACGTGAATGACTGTAGTTATATGTACATATGAAAATGGTTTTAGAAGTACATTACCATAACATACCTGTTATAGTCTCTGAACTGGAACTATGCCGTGTTGATATCGTACTGTGCCTGCTGAGTATCATTTCTAATGGCTTGAAAAACATATATTTTGTATACCACTATCGAAGAGTATGTGGAATCTATGAGATACGCTTCTGAAGGACTAAACTTTATAGTACGATCGTCATCTTAGTACTATGGATACAATTATTACTATTGGAAGTAAGAGATCAAGGAGTTGATCCTGTCGATACAAATGATACCTGCTTTTAACCATTTGCTACTTGTTAGAGTAGTTTGTTTGAAAAACACAATGGCCACCAGGGGGAGGTGGGAAGACACAACACTAAGATTCAGCTAATGTTTATGAGTTATTCTGTTATGGTGCCAAACAACTTCATCTTGCTATTTCTAAACTGAGACCATGGATGTGAAAAAATCCAAAAATGTGGGCTCACTAATTAATATATTACTAAATGTTTCATCTTCAATGTTTTGAAGGCTTCTCCTCACATATTCCTTTAGCTGAACATATGGCATTCTGTGATTCACATTATATGTTGTTGCCACATTTGGAAATCAGACCTCAAAATCATGAGTCACTGCTAATTCTGCATAAACTGCTTAAACTTAAATCAAATGATTTCTACACAATTTTAAAATACAGAGATACATGTGATTCCTTACCATACACCCAAGTGTCTTTCCAAAACGTCTACATGTTGGTGCCATTAGCTGATAATTTTTTCAGCCCCAAAAAATGTTTCCAAATTGTAAAGATGAACCCAACTAAACTAAACTAAAGATTCTTTTAAAGATGACTTGAGCCTGACTTCTGCTCTATTTACATTGCATAAGTTTAACTCATATTCAAATATATTGCAACCTACAATACTTTAACTTAATTTATAAGTTTGCTCTAAGCAGAAAAGAAGTAGCAGAATATGCATCTAGGTATTCTTTTTATGCAGGTTATTTTATTTAATATCCTAACTGAACTGTTAGTAATAATGTTACTAAAAGACTTTGTGCTTGATAAGAGAGCGGTAGGAACTTTATACGTATACAGCTTGACAGTACTAAACACAAGACATGCTGGATCAGAAGTTGTTCTTGCAAGCTTAGGGCATTAGCGCATTGAGAGGGACTGAGGCAGAAGGAGAGGTACTGTTTGGGCAACAAAGGTTTAACTTCAGCAATGGTGATGTAGTGAAGTCAATGGTGTGGAGATCTTGTAGGCGAGAGGACGGTTGATTTCTTCAAAACGCAGGTTGAAGGTATTAGGAGGGTAGATTTTATGCTTCCCCGAATATGCAGGTTTTAAGTGAGTGTGCAATATTATGTGAGAGCAAGACAGGACCAAGTAGGGAATTCCAAAGAATAGGTACAGCACAGGTAAAATCGCCATTATGAAAATGGGAAGAGGTAATACAATGCCAGCAGTAAATCTAAATAATTCAATTGCAATCATCCCATGAATTGCAAGGAAGAAATAAGACAACAACAGAGATATATTGGCCCTGATTTGTTAAATGAGATAAATTGTATCACTGTTTTTATGCTTTTTATTTGTTCCAATGCCATTCGATTTTCTGTGGCAGATTTTTCTCCAGCATGGAATTCAGCCCATGCATGGTTAGTAGCCTGTTGAATTGAATTTCCTGGTATTCTTGTCTGTAACCGAGAGGATATCATTTTTTATCAGGTGTGCATCAAAGGTGCTGTTCACTTTAGACAAAACATTGAGTGTGCGCTCCAGCATGTTAAGTAAATAAACCTTAGTAGATCTGTCATCTGTATTATTTCAACTGAAGGCTTTCCATGGAATATTAACAGAGAAAGTTTCAAGATGGTTTTTAATTTTCTGTTATTGGATTTCTGTGTTTGACCCGGCTTGTCATTTGGTTATTCTGATATGTGGTGTCCTGACCTCGGCTAGACTTTAAACTTTGATTTTTTCTTGTTGTCCTACCTTGTACCTGGTCTCCACCTTACAATGTGTGTGACAATGCTACAATATAGTCAGTTATAAGTGTTTCCAATTTAGGGGTAAAGAACTTCTAAAAATAGGTCTTGGTGTGTTACAGCTTATTTTAAATTTTGTTGGCCCAAATTTTTGCCCCTTTTGACTAAAGACTAGACTTGGGCGCAGGCCAACTCTTCATGTTCGTCTTCGTGGGGAAAAAAAATCTTTATATTCCACGAATATTGGCGTAATTCTTCGAGTCGCTCTTATGGACCTTTATCTAACTCCTTGCCCGATCCTACAGATTCCCGCTCCCGTTAACCCCTGTGATGCTGCATAGACAAGGTACGCTAAAGGCAGTGACTTATATGGGGGGAAGGGACCAGGCGAGATTAGTTAGGAGATATTAACAAACATGTAGTGCGTCTTCATGTACATTTTGCTGCCTCCATGTTAGTTTCGTGGACATTCAGGCTGAACAATGAAAACACACCCTTCGTGTTCGTTTTCATGTTCTCCCGAAAATGAATGCACAAGTCTACTAAAGACCCAATCTTAACGAAAATGCTAAGTAAGTGAAAATACTTGGCAGACAAGCTTTTGTAGGACATCCTAGCATAAACTGGCAATAAAATATTCAAGCGGCTTGATGGTGTATAATAAATATATTTATGTTAAATGATGGCAGTTGCCAGTATACAAGTGTAAATAAGATATTATTTGAACTAAAAAAAAAATGTCATACACAAATCATTGAACGCAATGATTAGAACTAATATGCAATTAAGTCCTGTAATTAATATCTCCAATGTCCAACAACATATCATGGGGAAAATATCTAATTTGTCCTTATTATATCATGGAAGGTATTAACCCTCCCTCCCACCAAAATCCCTAGGCATCGTTTTGATATGTTCATTTTGTGCATATTGATTTTTTAGGGGTATTTGGAGGGTGGCTGGTTGCATTAAGCTCACATTGATTTACCATATAATTAACTCCTCGTTATTTAAGCACTGGTGCTGTAATTTGACTCTTATTAATGCAGTTCCTATTGGAATACTGTTTAGCCATTTTGTAGGCTGGTAACAAGATAGCGATATCAATTTAATTAGATTCTTGGTGAGAAATGCATGAACAACTTAACCGTTTACGAACAAGTGTGATCAAATTGGACACATAAAACAAGCTGCCGAGAATATAAAGTTTATTCACTACTATGCACAAACTGACAGTAGTTGAAAACTTAAAACAGTCCACAATTTCTCAGGCATCTTAAAAAAAACTAAAATGTGAGGTGCTGGCCCAAGATTGCCCAATTACCATAATTATCATAGTTGTATGTAATTGTATAATCTTAGCCAAGATTGCACAATTGCCATAAAACTAGTAGTAATCTTGGGCTAGCGCCTCACATTTTAGGTACGTGTTTTTACTAATGTATCAACTATTCTGGGTTTTGCTACGTTTGGCTTTTGTCGCACGGCTTCATTTGCATTTACCACAATGCCACACAATGTGTCTGACTAATAGGCAAATATATAAACAGTTGTAAAGAAGTTTCATTAAAACTACAATTTACACTGAGAGTGGACTACACTCAGTTTGAGTGCAGCGGCCAGTTTGTTTTTTCACCCTTCTTCTCCTGCCTGTGTCCATTTGGAGCCCGAGGGTTTGACCCACTTACCTGTGGGGTACTCCTGAGCTAACTGACTTATTGCTAAGACAGTCATGTGATTGATTTGGAGCCCGAGGGTTTGACCCACTTACCTGTGGGGTACTCCTGAGCTAACTGACTTATTGCTAAGACAGTCATGTGATTGATGTGTTAACCACAGCAATTCATTAATATAGCAATAAACTGCCAATCTACTCGGTCGTGAAGAGGTTGACCACCCTGAGTGACCAGATATAACCAAGAATGGGTAAATGGCTTTTGACACAAATATATTAGCATACAGAAGTTTAAAGGCAAGAACATACAGTGCTGTGAAAATGTATTTGCCCCTTCCCGACGTTTGCATATCTGCCACTTAAATGGTTCAGATCATCAAACTAATTTTGATATAGGACAAAGACAATGTGTTTGTAAGCTAGTGTGTTTATGGGCATGTGTGTGAGAGAGCAGTGTAGGAATTTGTGCGTTTGTAAGCTGGTGTGTGTGTAAAGGCAAGAGTGTGTGAGGACAGTGTATATGTGTGTATGGACAGGCATGTGTATGTGTATATGTGTGTTTATGGACAGGTGTGTGCAAAGGCAGTGTTTGTGGGCAGGTGTGTGTAAAGCCAATGTACGTGTATATGTGTTTGTCTAAAGGCAGTGTGTGTGTGGGAGTCATGTGTAATGGCAGGATATGTATATTTATGGGCCGGTATGTGTAAAGGCAGCATGTAAAGGCAGGGTGTACGGGCAGTGTATGTGTATATGTGGTTTATGGTTAGGTGTGTGTAAGGGCAGTATATGTGTATATGTGTGTTTATAGGCTGGTTTGTGTAACGGCAGTGTATGTGTATATGTGTGTTTATGGGCAGGTGTTGTATAAGGCAGTGTGCATGACGCAGTTTGGTGTGAAAGCGATTGTATATGCTTGTGTTATGGGCAGGTGTGGAAAGCAGGTGCCATGGGCAGTTGTGTGAAAAGGGCTGTGTATGTGTATATGTGTGCTTATGGGCAGGTTTGTGTAAGGGTAGTATATGTGTATATGTGTGTTTATGGGCAAGTGTGCATAAAGCAGTGTATAAGGGCAGTGTCCTCTTTAAAAAAATATCCGAGGGGCACAATTTTCCATTCTTCCCTCGGGCGCACGCTACACTTCTGCTTACAGCAACCGGGCAGTGCTAGAGCCCGCTGCTCTGCCTCTGCACTTATTTGTAAACAATAAAAAAAGGTGGGCCACAGGCAGGAAATAGGCAGATCACAAGCAGGATTGGATGGGCCTGCCACCAACTCCAGATCCATCTTGCGGTGCACCCTGTGTGCCTGTTTAGTCTAGAATCCAGCTATGTTAATGGATTGCTTGGATAAAGCGACCAGATCACCACAAACAGAAAACAGGGTGGATCAGAACTGTGCAAGGTACCAAGTACTGATCTTGTCACATTAAACAGCTCAGCCACTCATGGTGTCTTCCAGCAGAGAAAGAAAACTGAAGATTTCCACTGCCCACTTGTTCCCCTTGTATGAGACGTTTTAGTATCTGCTGCACAGTTGTAAATGGCTGTTTTCAAATGAGTTTTTTGAAATATCTTCTTTAATTGCTTTAATTTTAATTGAATTACCCATTGGTTATCATAGCAGCCTCTGCTATATGATGATTATAATGTGAAGCACTTTGCAGTGTCATTATTTGTAACTGGCAACATGCTCTGAATAAGAACAATCCACAGGCAGAAACACATGGTAGATTTTATAGGGATCAACTTAGAGAGGCAAATTGTCAAAGACAACATTTATTCATCGTACCATGCTTGGTTATGTTTTATTAACCCTTATAGTTTCAATAAATCTTTAATTACATGTTTATTTTGCAGATTGTCGACTTTGATTAATTTGCATTTTATTGAATTTTTCATTAAGCAAAGGTAGTGCAATATGAATTGTTAATTTTTTTTTAAATAGATGCAATAAAAAACATTTTTCACATAGGATTCTAGTTAAGTTATAGATAATGTTATATTAAAGGGTTGGTGTCATGAACCTTACCAGGTCAGGAAAGAGTCTCAAATCGGGGTTAACGGTTAATTCGTATTGAAGGTCTTTATTCATAATGAGAATCAAGTACATAAGGAAAAGAAGGCACACAATATCCCATAAACAGATGTGTTAATCAAAGGCAGGTGAGTTATATCTCTTGGTGCAGACAATTCATAAAGCAAAGCATAATATAATGAACATGAAAGTTCATAGCATGAAATATAGGAGTAAATCCAATTTGAGATGTTGTAGAAGCAACAGTTTATGAAAGCAGGTAGGCTGATATAAACCCATGAGTACAGTTCTCTTACCCCAGAGTTAATAGATGAAGTCCAAGTGGGGTTTTGGAGCTTTAAGGAGTATTAGAATCTGTAGCAGGTGTAATAATGATGAGCAGAATCAATGAAGCAGAGTTGGAGTTCCTATAAGATTTCATATAAAGACACAGGCTTCTGTAGTTGAGGAACTTGAGTCTAGTAATCTTAATTCCAATGGAATCAGGTTCTTTAGTCTGGTAAGTGCAGGTTAAATCAAAGGATTTCAGGAGCCAGATTCACATATTTTATTAACTATAAACTAAATGTTCCACGTATTAAGGCACCAAAATCTCATTGAACCTATGCCTTTACAATCCTTTAAAAAGTGTGGGTACATACCACTTAAAGCCATTTTAAGACAAATGGGAATGTCTATATATTCTTTATGAAACAATAATATAATCCTGGTCTTCCAAATTGCTTCTTTTATACAATTTATCAAAATACATAAAACACACGACTGGTCAACTGTGGGACAGCAAAAAAGGCCATATAAAACCACTGTATAGCTTAAAAACCAGAGGCCACAAATCCATTTTAAAAGTTGGCCTGCCCTTTTCCATATGTCCTGTGCATAAAAGCACTTCCAAAATGTATGTAACACTGTCTCATCTTGGGTACACTGATCTCTGGGGCACTTAGCGGTAGCACCAAGACCTCTCCTGTGCTGAAATTGGATTTGTGTATGAAGAAGAGACTCATTAGATTAGTTCATTATGTTTAATTCATTAGATTTATTTTTTTAGAGCCTGGGTTAGAGCAGGACCTGATGATTCCAAGGTGTCAAGGTCCATCCAGACTGCGGAGCTGCATATCTCTCATTTTCCCTGTCTCGCTACAGTTCCTCTTCTGGATTTCCATATGCTCTGTTCTGTGCTTCTGATTCCTGGATTCCAGTTCTGCTATTTGCTTCAGCTCTGTTTCGTTTATGAGGTGTGCCCCACCCGTTGCAGATTTTTGGCTCAGTCAGTAGTCTGAAGGTATATCCTTCTTGGTTTTGTGTTCAATGTTTAGTTTCAGTTTATTAGTAATTCAGTAGGCAGGGTTTAGTGTTAGGACCCACCGAATATTGGAGTACTTTGGCATAGTGGTGGGCTAAGCATACTAATGCCATAAGATGTGACTTATGCAAATCTACAATTGTTATCATATAGTCCTAGGCTAATCCTGTGTTTCTGTGTGTCAGTCCTTTATGTGCCTTTGCCCTTTTTCCTCAATTGAGGATCTCGGTTCCTCTCTCCTATCCCCATGTCCCAGTTTAAGATATCCTATCCTTGCTTAAAGGAGAAGCGTCTATGGATCTTGGCTCCTCACTCCATCCCTTGTGTTCCTTGTTCCCTGTCCTTTGTTGTGTCCTGTATCATGTATGCCTTGTGTGGTTATGTTGTTTGCTCAGTCTCTCTGTCCCTTGCTGCTCTGTCCCCCTTGCTTGTTATGTTTCTGCTGTTACTCTGCTTAGCTTCCATACTCCCAGCCTGCAGCATCCTGCACATTCGTCTGTAGAGCTATGTCTCATACTTGATCCAGGGTGCCTGCAGGATATCACTTTGTTTTGTTCCGGACAACATCTGCTGCTATGTCAGGGCACTGGTATGTGGCTGCACAACCCTTGGTGCTCAACACCCGGGTGAGTGCAGTGGCCCTGCACCAGGCTCGGTCCAACTCTGCTACTGCGCAATAACTCCTAAACTCTTTGGGCGCTCTGGGTCATTACAGAGGTTTAATATTATAAAGCTTAATAAGTTGTAAAGCTGGTGTTCTCAAATTAACCTACCACCATGCACACCAAAGTGTTTTATTAAAACTATTCTGCTACCAATTGATCATGATATGGTTCTTACTTTCATTTTTGAGTACCAGAGGTATTGTGTTTTACTAAGAAAGATAGAATCACAACTCAGGTATTCCTAGACCAAACACCAGATACCAACCCATGTTACCAGATTCTCATAAGCATACATTGAACAGTCTGCCTTTGGGTGGGACAAGGCAAGCTGGGGTTTAGCCAAACCTTCCCTTGGCTTACAAAGCCAATGAGATGAATAGACCCGAATCTGGAAAATAAACATTTAAGCCAATTATAGCTCCCACTTTCACCTCCTTCTGGGACAAACATTGAGATTGGGCCATTACTAGGCTGCCCAGCATGAAGGGAATGTCACTTTAAGGGGCCTCAAAGGTCGTTTGATTCCTTATGAACACAGACAACATACATCTCCTTCCCTCTGTCTACCAGACTGAGCTTTATGGGGCCTTAATAACCATAACTTAAATAAGATACCCTATCGATATAAGTTAAGTTTAGCCTGGTTGGTTTGTGCAGCAAGTGAAATACAGGTAAGTAAACCATACATGACATCAGTGACAGGATTACGTCTCTCACAGGGCCCTAAGCAAAAAAGGAATATATTAGTTCAACCTTGTTTAATAAAACAAATACAATTATGATGCATAAACTATTAAATGCAGTATTTATTGTTACAAGAATGAAACGCAGCACAGTTGAAGAAAGAGCCTAAATGTCAAACCAGGGGACAACCAGGAGCGAAGTTAGAAAAATAGCATAATCGGTAACCGGTCAAATGGTTGGCAATTTAGTGAGCAGTCTGAACAGGAGCATCTGGTGGGTGTTTTGAGAGTTACAGGCATAGCACTCTGTAAGGAGTATTACAAATAATGAAAGCCTTGTCTTGTACAGTTCATGTATACAGCTATTTGGAATACCACATACACTGGATGTTTTACAACAGACAAACATAAACAAAAACATACCTCCCACTTGGAAAACTAGCTATACTTGGCTGGGCTATGTACTTTGTACACCTACAGCCATTGAGATCCAGTTAATCATGGCACCTGAAAAAAACAGCCCAGGGTCAGTCTTTTGGTATACCAGCTCTCTGCTGCTCAGTTCCATAACCTCTTAGTCAGAGAGATTGTGTGGGCCAGCTGGTCTGAGATCTGCCTTTTAAGCCCCTTGTTACACTCTTCAGTGACTATCTAGTCTCAAGTGTACCTTCTTGCCTCTCTCAGTCTGTGGCTAACATATTGGAATTAATTACTGTATTTGAATATTCACACACTTTGGTTCACGTGAGCACAAGTAAGGCAGCTGTGTCTCTAGTTCCTACCCAGGAACTTTATGGCTTTATACCCGGAGCCCCCCTTGCAGGATGGAAGTAGGAGGTCCTGCTGATGTCAGTAGGCAGTCCCAGAGATGTTGACATCACAGAACACACTCCATTGTTGGAGGGGAAGTGGGCAGGGAGTGCTGGTATCGCTACGCAGCTCCCCCAACTGGGCATTTTCCTGTACTGACCTGGAGAAGCAGTTTTTCACCCAGAGCCCACAGGTGAAACCCAGAGAGCTCCAAGGTGTGCTGCTATATATGCAAATCTGTGTAAAAGAGAGAAACTATTTGCATTTATGCGAGTTGCGCACAGAAAGCTTTGTGCACTTTGCTGCCCAGAAGTGGACTTATTAATATTTCACAGTATAAATCTCTCTAAGTGAATAAATTGGACTGTTGTTGCCCTTGTTTCTAAATCTACTGTCGCGCAGAGACGCACACTTTTTTGCCTGCGTCTCAGCTTAACTCACACCTCATCTGCAGCTCTTGGGAAATTAATCAATTAAATTTCATCTCCTTGTAATAGCTTTATGTTTTTTTGCGATTGCATTGTTTTAATGCAAGCGGAGGGGGAGACATTTGCGCAGCCACGGGTGGTAATACAAATTTAACTTCCTGCCACTTAAATCTCCATCCATGAAAGGCCCATTAGTATAATCGCATTTTCTGCTTGCTCTACATCAGCTGAAAGAGCAGTTCTACCACTCTCAGTGACAGGGGAATGGCAGCAGAATAAGAAATACGACTAGTATCTTTGGTCCAAGGTTAACTCTTAGCCAGCTGGGCCAGCCTACTAAATAAAAAGAAATGCTGTCCGCAAGAATTCTGAATCGTAAATTCTTCAAAAATGTGTAACCAATCAAATTAGAGTTTACATGGAGTGGAGATGAGATTTAATACCTATAAGGTTTAAGATTATTACTAACTACATTGATTTTACATATTTTAATAACCTTTTTTGTGCATATAAGTAAAACCCACTATGCAATGTACTTGGATATTCCAAAAATGTAGGTTTTTGCCTTATCAGAAAGTTACAGAAAATAACAGGAAACAGGGGGTTAGGGGGATGTCCCTGGCCATCACTCCCGCCTTCTTCATTGTGAAAGCTGCCCACAAGATGAGTAGCCAGGTACAAAATGCTGCAATCCCAATAATATTCTGAAAACAGGCATCCAACATAATATTAAACAAATGCACAGTTATTTATGCATTAAAACAAATCAATATCCTGAACAAAACAGAAAAAAATATATAAAACATAGGAACACTGCATTGTTAGTATTAATCAACTGAACAAT
The DNA here is from genome assembly GCA_009364415.1 of Spea multiplicata. NCBI lineage: Eukaryota > Metazoa > Chordata > Amphibia > Anura > Pelobatidae > Spea > Spea multiplicata. The sequence goes on from VKOC01003233.1 coordinate 18,388, forward strand.
ACACACAAACCCTGTATTTACAGGTATAAATAACACAGGGGAACATAACATTGCAGGTATAAAGGAACTAAAAAAAAAAGCTCAACATTGAAGGTATAGATCAAATACATAATCCATGGAAACCCTAAATTGCAGGCATAGATCACAGAGGCATAGATCTCATTTCTCCTCTCAGTCTGGCTCATATGCACCCTTTATTCTATACCCTTTAGGCAGGGCCGGCCCAAGACAAAATGCCGCCTGGGGCGAAGTTTAAAATGCCGCCCCCTCATTATCTACCCTGCTGCCCCCCATTACCCTTCCCATCCCTCCCTCTCTATTATCTACCCTTCCCATCCCTCCCTCTCTATTATCTACCCTTTCCATTCCTCTCCCCTCTCTATTATCTACCCACCCCCCGCCCCGTATCTTACCTTTCAGCAAGTCCTGCTTGCGAGTTCTCCCTGCTCGGTCTCGGTGCCGGCTTTGTAATCCTGAGCGCCGGTAATGACGTCCATCTTCCGGCACTCAGCATTACAAGCCTGCACCGAGACCGAGCTAGAGGGCTCGCAGAGGAGAGAGGGGCACCGAGCAGGTACTGACAACTTGGTAAGCGAAAACCGCTCGGCGCCCCTCTCTCTCTCTTCCGCTTTAAAAAAAAAAAGGGCTTGAGGCGGCCCCTTCAAAAGTGCCGTCTGGAGGAGTTGCCCCACTCGGCTCCGGAGCAGTTGCCCCACTCGGCTCCATTGTCGGGCCGGCCCTGCCTTTAGGCCCAAAACATTAACATTAATGGAGAGACTGTCAGAATACGCACAAATACCTTACAAATGCCTGCCTACAAACAAACATGTCAGCCCATACATACATGCCAACCCATAGGTTATGAAACAAGTGATTTAATGCTAATCTGTAGTAACTAAAAATGTGTGTACTGCCTATTAGATATTTGGTACTCGCATCAAGATTTGAGCCATTGTTGAAAAGAATTGTCGTACAAGCGAGTAATCTGTACGTGGGCATGAAATTGCAAAAAAACCCTAGAATTTAAAACACGCTAAATCTTTATTATACATCTTCTTCGTGAACTGATTGCTGGTACCAATATAATAGTTAAAATGCTGTCTTCTCCCATAAGTAGATGGTCCAAAATGTGTTCCCTATACCAGACGGTATATCTTCAACATGCTTTCCTGAGTCTACCTGTTCTTTAAAATGTCATTGTGCCTAGTTTATGTTACTTAGCTTTATTTGGTGAATTCTGTTTTCTATATTTGTTTCATGCAGAATGTCTTACAAGTATGATAAGTTTGATAAGAAAATGATGCTCAGATATATTATAGGGCAATTCTGCACACCTCCAGTGTTCAAGAACTACAAACAGCCTACAATTGTTAGGTATCAAAGAATATAGGCACTTCATTAAAGTGCACAGAATATCTGCAGTCCAGAAGCCGAAGAAGTAAAACACAGACAGAAGTAGCCAACCCCGCCAGGTCTCCCAACCTGTCCGTAAACCCTGACAACAGACACTTGACAAAAATGTATAAGTCGGAGATCAGCTCATCTGCAAGTAGATAGGGGAGCAGAGCGGGGGGTCTTCAATGCTAAAACATAGCTTTTATTTATCCAAAGTTGAAACCATCACAGCAAGGGAAGGTAAATATTCAATTAGTAAACAACCTGACGTGTTTCGTCCAGACAGGATTACTCATAGAATACCTGGCCTATCTGCATCCCTCGAGGACCGATGTTATACAGTCCTGTCATCCAGGGTATAATGCGACAATGAAGTGTGGAGGTATAGAGTCTGTTCCTGTATACAGTGCTTTACTAATGTACAATAATATAAAAGAATATGCTGCATGATATCTGAGTTGCAGCCCCACTGAATGGCTGAACTGATTAGCTAATTGCCTCTCAGATTTTTTGTTTGTTTGACAGCTCGGGTCACTGATAATGACCAGCATATAGCCCACTGCTGTCCCTTAACAATGACAAGTTAGACACAGAGACAGACAGGTGACAGCTGCTGCCTTCGGCTGTTTGTATTTACCTGCAGGGGGATTTGTTTTGTTCAACCCCTAAATTGCACTAAAGGAAGATATATTTCTGAATCCCCAATACATAGTAATGGGTAGAATCTAACTTCCCTGAAACTGAAGTTTATGAACATATTCTTTGCCAAACCTCTAATATACAACTAAACAAATTGATTGGTCCTGGTTTCATTAAAGGAACATAATTAACTGGTGTATTTGCTCGTCATTAAAACGGCACTCTCTCTCTCTATCTCCCTGTCTCCCAAGTGTTCCAAGGCTTTTTAGTTATTTACTAAGTACATTTTCAACCAATCTCAACATATCTTCCATATGTTAAACCTATACCAACTATTACATATTCTGCCATACAAAATCTGTGGTACAGTGTTGGACAAAGTCCTGTTGTTATCGCTAAGAATGATGCAGACCATTGTACACTACCCTACCCAAGCCAACCTGTACCACCTAAATGCCATGGTAACCTACAACATCCGATATCAGAGCCTGCATATCGCTGAACTTGTGCCTAGTGAAATCCAAGCATAAGATCGGGTTCTCTATATACTGTATATACCCAACTCATTCAATGTATCACATTCAGAAGAGGACCCTGACACCATAATATTTCACATCAAGCAACATCATGTTGGTAAGAATGGAAACCATGAACAAGACACCATCTGATTATAGTGCAGCAAGTACACTATTATTATTATTATTATTATTATTATAATACAATCCACCCGTCTTCTGAGGAAGTCACTTGATGAGGAGGCGGATCTAGCTGTCAATAAGGGTCTGGCTAGCCCCAAATAGCATTGAGTTGTCTGGGAGTGGGAGGGGACTTAGGCAAGTGTGAGCGTGGCTAAAAGACTATTCCCGGCCCCAATGAAGAAGTGTTTCATCAAGAGCCTCAGGGTGAAACCTAGAGGGTTCCCAGGTATGCTCATAGGTTAACCTTCCATTTTGCATGTGGAAGTAGGGGAGGGAATTCTTATTGATTCTATTTGAATCAATAAGAAGGTTAATGCAGGCCCCTCAAGGGCTGGGAATGTAACTCACAGACATAGAGGAGGAAAAGCCTTATGCATTAACCATGGAAGCATGGAAGCACATAACAAAATGTCACCCATTGTCTCTACTATCGGTTAGGAGTAACAAATCTGTTACAGTTCATCACGAGACGTCAAGATTTGTAACTAAAATTCATACCTATATTATTGTGATTTGGTTCCACTGAAACTAAAAAAATGTTGGTGGGGGTTATTTAGAATACTTTTAAATAATACAGCATTCAAGTTGCCACTGCACATTTGACCCTTGTCTTTTTGACATACACAATTGTAATGCTCTTTATGTAATGACATGCACAGTCATTTAACATTTTATTCTTCTGTCTTTCAGCATGTTATAGCCAACTCTTATTTTACTTTGCTGACTGCAACATTCACAGTAATGCTTATAAATTCGAAAGGGAAAAATGGCTTATTGAGAGCTTTTAATCTAAACAGACCACATTACGATATTAAACTGCCCACAGTGGATGTGTAAGAAGTTTTATCCTTGATACACTTTTAATGCTTGCAAGGTATATGGAATTAATCTTGGTATAATGGAAATACCAAGAGGACATTTTAATCCTTTTATGTATGCTAGTGAATTTTCAGTGGTGTTTATGAGATTAAGCAACAAAATGTATTTGCTGAAAAAGATGTAACTCGGGGTGTCATACACTATAGTGTCATACCGTCAGGGTAGTTAATGCTTGCTATAGCAATAATATTTTACTCTCATGTATATATATATATATATATATATATATATATATATATATATATTAAACAGTGCCCTCCACTAATATTGGTAAATATGAACAAAGAAGGCTTCAAAAAATTGTCGATCTTTTCTCATGGATATCAAACAATTGCAAACACAACACAGATTTATCAAAAAAAAAATTAAAAATATCTGTGGCACAATTATTGGTGTCTTTATGAATTCATATGAGGAAAATATACTTGAAGTACATTCCCATTGATATTTTACATTTTTAGTACACCTGGATGACTAGGAACAAGAAATTGTTCAATCATCACTTCCTGCTTCACAGGGGTATTTATATTAGGTAACACATAGGCCAAATTCCATTAGTCATTCATCACATGAGTAAGACGAAGGAATATAGCTGTGATGTGCAGCAAAAGGTTGTTGAGCTTCACAAAATGAGAAGTGGCCACGAGAAAATAGCAAAAGCATTGAAAATGCCCATTTCCACAATTAGGGCAATAATAAGAAGTTCCAGTCAAGTGGAAGTGTTATGAATTAACCTGGAAGAGGATATGTGTCTGTATTGTCTCAACGCACTCTAAAGAGAATCATTCGAGTAAGTCTCCAAACTACTATCAAGAGTGTCCCGCGATGTCAGCTGGAACGCCTCCAATGTCAACAGTACCGTCCACTGAATCCACAAGTTCCGAGGTATGATTATAGGGGAAGTTGTTATCTTGGCAAAGGGCGGTAGCACAATGTATTGACCACAAGGGTGCCAATAATTGTGGCACACATATAATTAACATTGTTTTTGATAAACCTTTGTTGTGTTTCTAATTGTTTGATATCCATGAGGCAGAGTATTTTTCTGCATTTTTTCAAGAAACGATCAAAAGGTTAAACAATAAAGAAACTTTCTCAGCCTTCTTTTGTTCATATTAACCAAGGGTGCCAATATTAGTATATATATACATATTCCTACATAGAGCCATTTATTTGAAGCTATTATTGACTGATCCAGCAGCCCTGGGAGCCTAAAGGGTTAATCAGCTCTTCTCTATTAAATCAACAAATTAAGCTTCAGATTGCTGCAGAGTAGCATTCACTATTATTCTTAAATTGGAGGGCAATCCATCCTGTTATACATCATACACCGAAGAATAGTAAAAATCAAAGTCAACCAAGAACTCACATGACATTATACTGGGGGCTTTCCTGTTTTTCCAATCTTATCCCAATCATTCCCAATAAAAACTGTTCTGGATTTGAAACAAATTTCATTTCAGATCTAGAACATACCAATTAGCCATAGCATCTAGAAACTCTGGGAAGTATGTTAAAATAAAATTATTTAATCTACCAGTCTGGTACGTTGTTATGGGTGGTAATCCCAGCTTTTTATTGGGAAGCCATCAGCAAATATTATTTAAAATGCCACATAAAGCTCCAGAGGGTATGTTAAAAAATATTAAGCAGCATTTGCGTCTGACTCAATGTAAATACCAGTGTTTGACCCAGGCTTATGACAGATCTAGTTTTAGATGGAACAACCACTCAGCAAAATATAGACTAATACAGTGGGGCAATTTAAAAATGCGTGGGGCAATCATAAACCTAACCTGCGTTTGGGTCTTTACAGCAGGAAAAACAGACCATGGGTCAAGAGGCTTATTTAAAATATTCTATGTTACTAGTCTCTGTGTTTTTCATTAAGGCCACGTATTTGCCATAGTTACGTTTGATATCTCTTTTGCTATTTTACATATAACTCATGTGCCCTTTATTGTATGTATGTGACAATATTTATTATATATATATATATATTACTATATATAATATATAATATATATATACATATATATATTACTCATGTTCACATATGGTGTGTACCATATGTAAGTATGGAATACTAATCCAAATTTACAATCGCTGTGTGTTTGAATACAGAGAAGCCTTAGCTGTCTGTAGAAACATTATTCAACATTGCATGGTCGGCAAAATATTGAAATAAAAAAGATGAGTCTCTAGGCTTGTTTTTATACTTCTCTATTTCTTCATTTTCTCTCAATACATTCATATACTGTATATAAAATGATTTGCTAGGTCGACTAAAAAAATAAAGAAATTCAAAACTGAGATGAAAATGGCATGTTACAAGAATAGGCAAGTTGAATAAAAATATGTGTGCCTATCTTTTTCTTGCAACTCTTAACTCTTTTGTGGAATATCTTATTGTAGGAGGCTAACGTCTACGGTTGTAGGCGTTCTTTACCTTACGGGTTAACGCTCTTCCTCTCGTATTTCTTCAGCTCACCTTGTTAATTGGTTCATATAGCCGTTAAAAGAGCCGGGGGCACAAGGAGAAGGGAGATAACTTCAGGCCAGGAATTTGAATTGACATGCGAGCTGGGTCAGATTATGCCACGGATCTCTGCGTCCCTTATTTGAAACCAAAAAGTTCCAAAACAATTACACTGATGGATAAACTGCATATCATGAAACATTTCAGCCAAGCACAGGAGTTGCTAACAGAACTTCTTGGACAAAAGTAGCAAAAAGGGCCAAGCTCAAAGCGATGTCTGTGTAGCCAGAATGAAATACTGGCTTATATGGGGCGGTTTTGTATGTGTCCCTGTAGACACTTCGCGGCTGTAGGCAATTACGCAAATACAAACTCAGAGACGCTAAAATAATCATTAACAGCTGTAGGCCAATGCTTAGTTCATTAAAATGAATCACTAATAAATGGTTAAACCTGTGCAAACTGCCTCGTGTCTGTTTTCTAACAACTACAAACTGAATTCTTATTGCAGCCACTCAATTATTTAGCACTTTAACTCCACAAACAATCTCTAACTGTAAAATGACCCCAGTGTGTTGTAAATAGAAACAGCCATTGCATTATTTATTAGGGATTCGCAACTCCCTTCTCCTTCAGTTAATGGTTACTATAAACTGATATCGAGTGATTCCTTTTTGAATGTACCGTGCAATGGGATTTGAGAATCTTGCTACATTTCTCAATACTGACAAACGTAAAGAAGATGTAGCAGATTAAGAGAAACAGTATATATATTTATCTGGCTGTGTAATGCTGACTGAGGTACAGTAATGGTAATAAATAGCAGAACTGAGTCCCACAACAAGTATGAACATGATATTTTATCTGATAAATGTTAGTATTATATACTTTAAAAACACGAAGGGAATACAATAATGTTCATACATATAGGATGCTATAGGGGATAGGGTTCTATAACATTAACTATGGACTAACAAATTGAGCTTGGATTTTGGGAACTGATAGATTTTTTGCTGGAATCTTATGTGAATCTGCTTAATTAATCTCTTCACTAATTACCTACAATCATTGCAGGTTCATTGAAAATGATAGATGAGGATGTTTTTTCTATCTTCAACCGGTCAACGTTTCAGTAAATTCAGCCCCCAAGAAACTAGCCGTGACGCTTTTGGAGAAACAACAAAGGAGCTCCCTTCTGCTGTGTAGTTACTTTACCAATTATGGAAATTCTTTATGTTAAACACTGGGCAAACCCCAGTCATGCCCGTAGGTCATGCCTTTTTACTTGGTTTTGTATCCAAATGCATTACATGGCCACTGGGTGCGTAGTTCCCAGTATATTAATGTGACAGGACAAAAGCATGCTGTGAGAAAGTAGATGTAATTAAATAGGACACTTGAAATAGCAGAAGACCTGATGTGACAAAAGCCTAGCCAAGGACAAGCTGGACCTTGGGCCGGACTGTTAAGCTACACATGGGTTGAGGCAGACTCAGCCACCCCACACTAGAAGGACCATACAGGCTCACGCAAAGATCAAAATACTGAAGGGGATGATTAAATATATTTCCAGTACAGCCCAGGTTCACACTCCTTCCTTTTTTATAAGCCTAACCTAGTTGAAATATTTGCAGATGGCAGGTGGACTTCAATGTGAAGGTGAAAAGAAAAAAAACTATATCACTATATCTAAGATTGCAAAAAAGCTAAAGATTCATGAAACAAAGTAAATGTCAACTTTTAGGTGAGAATGTGTATGATAAAAAAAATATATGAACATATTTAGCCTCTTTCTGTAATGTTCCCATACCCTACTGTATTAATCTAAATATACATTGCACCAATAAATGCACTGTGTTACACAGACAGGCTAAAAATGTCACAAGTTACATGAAAGCTGTAGTAGCTGGCGCTTCTACATAAGCCGCTACTCATAGCCCTATGCAATCTTTAGGGGCCACTGTCTGTGGGAATGGCTCTTACACAAAGGAAATTTCATTTATACTTTTTTATTTACCAAATATATATAATACAACAAATATATGGATAAAGTTACTTATCAGTATACTTGTGTATTCGGATTCTTAAGAATTGCAAATTTACCAAATTTTTGTAAATTGAGTAATTCGTACAAAGCCCCAAAAATAGGGCCAGATTCCCCACGAATGAAACCAAATTGAAGCAAAAAGCTCTGAAATTCATGTGCTCCACATTTACTCTGACAGTCTTACTCACTCTCTCACACTCGTATTTTTGTTCACTCTCGTTTGTGTGGTGTACATTTAATTATGTGTCAATTGTGTTAATCTGTTCCTGTTGAATATCAATTCCCCTTTATAAACATTTACAAACATGTAAAATGTATTTAGAAATGCCTTATTCAGTGAGAACAAGATCAACACCTTTTGAACCTCTACTTTCTTTTAGCACGAATCCAAATTTCCCAATCTAAGGTATTGGTAATAAAGCAGTAATATATTGGTAATGCAGTATATAAGTATATACATTATATGGACAAAAGCATTGGGACACACTTCTTAATTATTAAATTCATGTGTTTCAATCAGACCCATTGCCACAGCCATGCAGTCTGCATTTACACACATTTGTGGAAACAAATGGCCCATTCTGAAGAGTTCAGTGAATTGAAGCTTGGTATTGTGATAGAATGCCACCTTTGCAATAAGTCAGTCTGTGAAATTTCATCCCTGCTAGATATTCCACTGTAAGCAGTACTAAGTGTAACAGTAGTAGTGTAACAGTAGTAACAGCAGCAACTCAGCCACAATGTGGAAAACTACGTAAAGTCACAGAGCGGTGTTCTGTCTTCTTACACGTTCACTCAGTGTGCAATCTGACATTCAGTATAAACCATTCCTGTCTTCCAAATAAGAGGACTGTTCTTTGTAGTTTAACTTGTTCATTGGTGAACAGGTTGTTGAGTATATATGGCAAAACAGGATTACACACATGTAATGTGATGTGGTAATGTGATGTGGTAAAACTATAAGAATACAAATAACATGTATAAATACAAGGCACATGAACTGCATGTATAATGACATTACATAACAGTTAAGTACATGGCAAAATGGCTGCCTATCCATAGCATGACATATCTAGCTAACAGTCTAACAGTTAAGTTTTCCTGAGTAATAATATAAATAACGGAACAGCTCTGAATACTATAATGTCCCTGAAACAGAAGTAAATGTCTCACCAGATATGCTATTACACAGATGGTGGAGTTTTGGAAGGAGACATACAGAGACAGCTCTGATGATGAGGCCTGGTGACTGAAGACTGTAAAATGGAGGCTCCTCCCTCCCAGAATGCCTTGCAATCACCCACAATGCATTATTCTTTAATTAGAAAACAAGGTGTAATACAACTTAACACCGCTAGATGGAGCTATAACTTACTAAAGTAGTCTAAGGTGGCAAAAAGGTGAACTTTAAAGACTCTCAAACCCTGCTGGGCAGAACAAGCAGGGTCACAAAGTGCTGAAGCGCATGGTGCGTAAAAGTCACCAACATTCTGCTGATTCCATAGCACTTCCACTGCCATTAATATCAGCACAAACAACTGTGCATCGGGAGCTTCCATGGCCATGCATGCAAGCCTCACATCACCAAGTACAATGCCAAGCGTCAGATCAAGTGGTGTAAAGCACGCCACCACTGGACTCTAGAACAGTGGAAACTGGAGCTTTTTTCAGGGGTTGGGCTAGGTCCCTTACTTCCAGTGAAGGGAAATCGTAATTCTCCAGCATGTCAAAACATCTTGGACAATGCTATGCTTTCAACTTTGTGGGAACAATTTGGGGAAGGCTGTCTATTCCACCATTACTGTGGTCTGCACAGAGCCCTAACCTCAACGCCATCAAACACCTTTCTGATGAACTGGAACGGAGATTGCTAGCCAGGCCATCTCGTCCAATGTCAGTGCCTGACCTCAAAAATGCTCTACTGGATGAATAGGTGAAAATTCCTACAGAAACACTCCAAAATCAAGTGGAAAACCTTCCCAGAAAAGTGGAAGCTGTCATAGCTGCAAGGAGGGGACCAACTACATATTTATGTCTATGTATTTAGAATGCAATGTCATAAAAGTCCCTGTTGGTGTAATGGTCAGGTGTCCCAATAATTTTGTCTATATAGTGTATCTCATACTTCATATATAAGACCATCCTTAAAAACAAGATTTGTTATAATATGCCATAATTAGCCACAGTGTGCCATATTTGCTGAAACATCTGACTAACTGTATAACAATGTGACACGGCTCTTTATAAAAAATAATACTAGGTCACTTGATTTTTGGTTGTAGGTTTACATTTATTAATCTGTCAGGCGCGCGTGCAGGCCTGTAGACACACCTATGCAGGATAATGCCGAGACAAGGAGCAAGAAGTGCAACCAGTGCCCAGAAAGTGGTGAATATTCCTATGAGAAGCTTCTCACCGCTGCCTGACACTACTGAAGCTGTCCAAAGATAAAAAAAAATATTTGGAAACCTCTACTTTCTTTTAGCATGAATTACACTATGTTCTTTATTACACACTCACCTTGTCTATATTAAACAATATAATTCTTAAAATCTGGGAGCGCATGGTCTTTTTCTCCAAT
>VKOC01003237.1:0-33791 GCA_009364415.1 Spea multiplicata
ATATGGTCAGTATAATAGTCCGTATATATTATATATATTAATATATTAGTCGCATTAAAATATAGTGAGTATAATATTATAGTGGAGATAAATATGTAAGATATATAGTAAAATGTATGTATTTTACAACTGAAAATTTTGTCTGAATGGCTGATTTAGTAACAATGGAAACAGGTTGCTATGGGTTAATGGGGTTAATATGTCATTGTAGGCAGCGCTGCGGAGTATAAATGGCGGCTAATATTGATCCGATGATAATAATAATAATAATATAGAGGGCAGTTATTAGTAAACCGGGGGTGTTCTCCAGAGAAAAGGCCCGGACCAGTACCGGCACACTCACTCAGCTGCTGCGAACTCACTATCTCCCAGTAAGACTCGGCGCAGGACGAGTCTGGCGTGCTAAGACGGTGTGTGGCTCTCACCTGCGTGCTGGCTGCGGACTACTGCAGTTGCGTAGACCGGGCTGAGAGGGGGCTCCGGCTTCAACCTCGTCATGTCAGGAGGCAGAAGTGCGACGGCTCCCGGGCGGGCCGCGCAGCACAGCCAGCAAAGGGGGCGGGGCAGGGGGCGGGACTCCAGCCGGCAACGGTGCGACCTGTCAGCGACCTGTCCCGGGACCGTCCTTCACAGGTATCCGATCCGAGCCATTAACGCACAGCGGTGCGCCACTCCGCGCCACTCTCCGCAATCATAACACGCGGTATCCTCACATACACACTGCAGCTCTCGACATGTGTTGCCCCTAAACCTTGTCATACCCCTGGATCCTACCCCGTCTCATCTACACCACTGCTTTCCCACCCAATCTCATCTACACCACTGCTTTCCCACCCCACTGCTTTCCTACCCCATCTGATCTGCTTTCCTACCCAGTCTCATCTACACCACTGCTTTCCTACACCATCTCATCTACAACATTGCTTTCCTACCCAATCTCATCTACACCAGCTGCTTCTGGAGCTGTCTACTGCCCCTTCCTCCTCCACTCCATGCGCTACCGCCTTTTTTTCTTATCACCCTAATGTCTTTCCCTGACTACCTTCCTGTGTACTGCCTCCTCTGCCTGTCCCCCTCTCCCTGTACTGCCTCCTCTGCCTGTCCCCCTCTCCCTGTACTGCCTCCTCTGCCTGTCCCCCTCTCCCTGTACTGCACTCCTCTATTCTTCCCCTTCAGGCTGTTGTCTCTCTTGCCCCTCTGTATTGTCCTAAATAAGATACTCTTGGCTCTTCGCCGTGTCGCCTGCCCTGTGTCTGGTCATGTTGGAGGGGAATTCAGAATGAGGGGTATGTTTTTACCCCAAGTTCCCAATAGTTGGGCGTCCCATAACTCAGAGTACCGCCCAACCAGCCCTTTCTCTTTGGGAGGGTCACCGCCTCTTTAATAAGACAAATGATTCCATCTGAAGAAGATACCTCTGAGGTCCATTAAAGGTTTAAATTTCAACAAAGAATGTTTGCGGGGTGATGAGGGCATCACAGGGTTCTACAGCCCTAAAAGCACAAGACTTAATATGTTGATCTGCCTGGAGACTGGCATTTGCCACCCCTTTAATAACTGCCCCGGGGACAGATTATGGCCGGAATAGCTCAATAATCTCACCAGGGCTTCAAGTGTTCTGCTGGTGAGAAGTCGCGAGCTTCTCCTGATCTTCCCAGGCTGTAGGCGCTCTACTGAAGGCGCCAGGCTTAGGGTACTTAGGGGCCCTCACTCCGTTCACTCTCAGCCCGGCACAGGGGCAGTTAGCTGCTCCTCGCTTCTGCCAGAGGTGTGAAGCCAGGTCAAAAATGGCAGATTATATTCCCAAAATCAGGAGCCAGGTCCCCATCACGGAAAACGATTAATATCCCCTAGAAAGCCTTTGGGAAGGTTCCGTCTGTCTGTCTCATAGACCGTCTGAAACGGAATGGATACTTCATGCTATAATCGGAAGGAACCTGGACCAAGAGCGGCTGAGAGGGCCTGTCTACACTTTGTGGTCATGCAGGATCCGGCCCGCAGGGAAGCTGGAGATTAGTTCTTGGGGGTCCATGAATAAGCCCCCCTGAGTACACACAAACTAACATGTGAGCTCCTGCCACCCAACAGCTCATGAGGTCACGTGCAGGTCTGACGCAGGTGCATGATCGGGACGCTGGCCAGGACTGCATTATCCCTTTCGGGTCATTAAATAGAGACTGGACTGGCCAACATTAACACATTAAAGTGGACATTGCATTCTGGGATCCCACCAAGCTGGCCCTGAGCATGCGCAGAAGACCAACACGGGCAAGAACCGGCACAAGGAGATCACACATCCGAGCGTTCTTAAAGTGTGACCACGTGGCAGGGACAAGAAGCAGAGATACTGTGGTCCCTGCGGTCTCTCCTTTCACTTCTTGTGGAGTTTCTCCAGACAGAGAGCAGCCAGGGCATCCACGGAACGTATAACGCCGTCCGGCAGCTGATAGGGACGGCCTCTTGCGCATGGGCGCCGGTTTCTATACCGCTGTGTACATAAAGGCTATGATACAAGGCATGGTTCATTCTGAGGTTACAGCTCTTATCGGCGGAGTCCTCACGACATATCTTTATCTTGAGGTCCCGCACTACAGCAGGTTACATCGTCTTATCTGCCGGCTGCACCAGGAAGACCTCCAAGAGATAGAGCCGAGCCCCTTCAATGCCTACGATAGCTGCGCAGGCAGCCCCTTTACATTTTCATGGCATTCCCTTTTCTGGCGAATCTCCCCCGGTATATGCGGAACACATCTCCCGGCACGTGAAATACTTCTCTCCAGCCAGCTCCAGAACTGCCCCGGTATATGCGGTGGGCTGGTATCTACTCAGAAGCCCTTGCGCATGCACAGGAACCGCTCCTAATCATTCTGATGGGAGAGCTTACCTGCCACCGACTGGTCGCTATGGAACTGTTACTTCTCCCGCAGCAGGCTTCACACCCCCATCAGCCAGACTTAAGCTCAACGTAGGAGAAAAATAGGTCTACAATATGAATTCTGTGGGCTTCTCTATCCGCACTCAGCAACACGGGGGCCGGATAAAATGTACTGGTGTCAACTGGCCAGGGCCATCATTTTCACACAATACACAGGGGTGGCTTTTGATGAGATCACATAAGTGTCATCGTACTTCTGATCACCAGGGAAACACTGGGACCTCTGATGTCATCAAGAGGTATCCTTTGCTCATCCTATCAAGATGCAGCTCTATGGAGACGATCGCAAATGGGATGTGGATCAACAGCGAATGGAGGTAAAGCTACTCGGTTCATTGAGAATCCATAGAAAGTGCTCCGTCACCCCCAAAAGGGTTAAAATAGAAATATTCCCCAAACCCTCTACTGTATGCCTCACCTAACCCCATACAGCATGATGAATAAGGTGTGAAGATACATTGGCATGCGGGGGAGGGGTGCTGTAGCAATTTCCAAAATCCAACATCGCATCCGATTTCTTACTGGCTCAGCAACTATTCCTGTCCATGTATATTCTACTTTACTAACCCCCCCCCCCGGGCATTAATTGTATATAGTATATATATATAGTATATAAGGCAGTATAAGGCAGTGAATTCCGCATCTTTACTGCTCTTACGGCAAAAACATTTTATCCGCCCGCTGCTTTAGGTAAAAATTACTTTCTTCCAGTCTGTAAGGACTGGGCAGAGAACCAATTAACCAATATCTGTACTGTTTAAAGGCTAATCGATAGCTAGAAAACCCTTTAGCAATTACCGTATTTCCCCACATATAAGATGCACCTTAATTTTGGGGCCCGAAATTTGACACAAAACGTATTACATAAAGTTATTGAACCCAAGTTTTATCATAAAATTCATACTCATCACTCCCATTCATTAACTGCCCCTAAATTAACCCTAAAGACCCCATCAACCATAACTGCCCATAAATTAACCCTAAAGACCCCATCAACCATAAATTAACCCTAAACACTCCATTAACCATAATAATTAGTGTGACTGCGAGGAGGGACTGAGAAGTAGTAACTGCTGTGTGTGTGTGTGTGTTTCGATGGGTGTTTTCTGTCCGCCCCCCTGAAATGTGCCACCCCTCTACAATCTACAACCACCTTATAAGACTCCAAATTATTCGAAAAAAGGCGAGTCTTATACATGGGGAAATACGGTATGTTCGTTAGAAGCTTCCATGGAAACAGCGGCGTGACCCCAAACTTTTAGACGGCAGCGCGTATTTACCTTAACAGAACGAGAACTCCAGTCCGAAAGTAAAAGCGGAAAATTATCTTTATTATGTTTTCGAAAAATGGAACCAAAAAGATTAACGCACTGCAAACCTTTTCAGTGTAACATGCAAGTTCACACGCAGCCAAGTAAAAATCCCGTGTACTAAATAGCAGACTAGCTGCATGCAAACAGTTTATTGTATCGGGCCGCGCACGGCTTCAAGCCCGTCCCGTACTGATCAACAGTAAACCGCCGGCGGCAGCTCTCCAAAAAGAGAGCTCCGACCTGCCTTTAACCAATCGCAAGCCAGTGCCCGGAATAAAATCAGTCGGGTCGCATGCTGTAGTCACGCTTTAGTGTTGGTATGTAAGAGAAGCGTGTGCGTGTTTAACAAAACTGGGCTGTTTAAATTCCATCGACCAGCCGCATAAAAGAAAAATAAAAAATATATAAAATAATAAATACATTTTAAAAAAAGGCTGCACGCAACTTGCTCCGCATGATTAACCAAGTGGAATTGTCACGTTAAGGCAGAGCGTATTAAAGGCCAATTATTCCGGCCTTCCTACAGCGAGTATTGCTTTTCTTTAGGCACGGCGGCCATCGGACCCTCCGTCCTATTTTATAAATGAACCATAAATCTTTCGGAAGCCGTTAAAGCGGCAGCCAATGATAGAGAGGGGGCTCCCGGTCGCATGCTGGGATACGGGGGACATAAGTGCAAAGAGACATAAGTGTATTATCTGCTGGTTATGCAATAATAATAATATTAATTCGCGGGAAGAAGGCAGCAGAGGGAGATATTAGAGTGGGATTAATCGTACTGGAAGCCAGTCCATGAACTGCAGCATTAACCCCGTCAGTGCCACAGAATGCCTGCATGTTATTGCGAAGCCGTTTGATCAGCAGGTCTTGTTAGGGGGGGATACAAGGGCCCTGAGCAGATTAAAGCGAGGCATTCTGATTGGCTGTCATAATGCACAGATATTCCCTTCCCTACTCTCCCCCCCCCCCCCCATGTGTCAAGTGGGACCGTAGACGCCTCAACGCAGCGATAAGTTCAACCGTTACACCCTAGGCTGTGAATAACACGCAAACAGGGCAGCTACAGGAAGATGCTACCTAGTGGGTGTTCATTCACGGTGCTTTTCAGATTGAAACGCAAAAAAAAAAAAAAGTTATAAATTAAAGCGATATATAAATATTTCAGCATCTGAGGCTCACAGCACCAGCTCCTCTGTGGCGGCCCTGCACAAAAACCTAAGAGTCCCTGAAAGGTTCTTTGTTTCTTTGTAGTCTCTGGACCAGAACCGCGTTTAGCAGATCGGCCTCCTGGAGCGTAAGGGTCTCGTCCAGCAGCTCCCGCAGCGGGTAGGAGGTCGCCAGCGTGAAAGGCGCGCTTCCAGACTTCAGCGGGATTCGCTCGACGAAGCTGCGGACGTCGCCGATTCTGATCAAAAGAAACAGGGGTGAGAGGTGGGATTAGCGATGCCATAATCAGCAAAAAAGTATACGTTTAACCAAATAAAGCGACCATAAAAATTCTTATCTAAGTCAATTCTATGTAAGAAACATCTGGAAGTTACTATTCCTTAAGAGATTTTATTGGGTTTTTTTTTCTTCTTCAATAGCACAAACATTCTCTAACCTCAAGATGCGTTTATTTTTTTTAAAAAGGGGCTTTGCTGAATCTTTGCGAAAGAAAAAGGGCAGGAAAGAAAACTACTACTGCCAAGCCAAACAATGCACTCGCTGACTGCTGTTGGGGTTAAACGAAGACATCAACCTTTTAGGACAATGGGTTAACCTTAAACCCATTAAAAAGAATGCATTGTGAGCCCGTACATGTCATGAAGGGGTTAAGCAGCCAGTTATGAGGAATAGGAGGTTTAATGAGCCATCACGGAAAAGCACTAGAGGCCCGCGAGCTTAACACGGTAAAAAATAGAGAACCCAAACTGCTCCAACACATTCCTCAAGGCATGGAAAACACACGTGTATGTAAGAGAAGCGTGTGTGTGCGTGCGCGTCACACCTCCCTAAACCAAGAAAAGGTAAAATCAGGGAACGTAAAAAACTAACTTTTTTTGTTTTGTTTTTTAGAATCACAGAATGTGACGGCAGATCAAACCCATCATTCTCTCCCCATCTAGTCGCCCGTTCAGGCGCCGTATGCCTATCTCATGCATGCTTACATGTTTAAATTAGTCTCTGTCGCTGAGCCAGTGCTCCACTTATCCTCTCAGTGGTTTCAAACGGTTTTATAAACGTATTACTTGCAAAGCGTAGGTTCACACACTCGTTCCTATAGAAAGGCGCGATCCTTTACCTGTGCGATGTGTTGAACCTCTGCACAATCCTCTTCCCGTCAGCCAGCCAGAACTTTATATCAGTCAAAGGCTCCAACTCATTCAGTTCCACAGAAGGCAGCTCATCGCTGTTTGTTTCTTTGGTGACGATTTTGGGGGTGGCACTGCAGCAAGAAACCAGAATAAGAAAACACATTTACTGACAAAAAGTTGCATGGGTTTTTTTGGGGGGCACTAAACAGGTGGAAGTACGAGCTCTGCCGACGATTAATTGTAAAAAGAGATCCGCTGTTTAGTGTTTTTTCTGCCAGGCTCTGTACCTTCCGAGTCGGTGTCCCGGGCCCGAGAACGGATCAACGCGTGGCTTCCGTGTTGTAAACTCTTCAGCCTTTCTGTCCTCAACATTCACGGCAACCTCTTTTTTCTTAAGTTTTCTCTGCAGCTCTGAAGGAAGTTCCCTGTAACACAACGATTAACAAAAAAATAAATTCATATTTCCTGCTACAATGAGACCCCTGAACGCTCCCAGTATTGCAGCATTCACTGGTCCGCTAACCCACCAAGTCTGCAAAGGAATCCCAGACGGCATTCGGCTAAACCCACTCTGCCTCTTTAATGGCGGCTAGTGCTAGCCCCGGCCTATGCACAGCATGCGCGGTCTGTAGGTTAGAGCCACCTCCTAGAAATCGTTCCCCAGGACAGAGAACTCTGGGAAGTTTGTCTAATCAAATTCAGGGAAGCACCTTAAAGGGACGCGCAAGTCATCATATGTACTTTAACGCGTACGATAGCTGTGTGCCCCTTTCATTTTTCGTGGAGCCCACCTCGCCAATGGATGGAGATCCATATGCATCGGCCCCTCTCCCCACCCCCGCAGGGGGTTCGTTTGGTTAAACATCTCGCTGCACAGGATATATCCCTGCGCTAGCCAGCTGCAGACCTGGCTCTGAGAACACTGGGGGGCGAGGGTCTGATTAGACGGCAGTGCGCATGCACGAAAAGCACCGTTGTCGGGAATTGTCAGACTTCAGACACAATAGGTTATGAGCTGCAGTGTATATCTATGGAACCAACTTCTTGTTGAATTAGATCTGCCAGAAGGCTCTCATACACATGGAGCGTGCCAACTCGAAACAATTCCTAAGAAACTACATTGTGGACTATAAAGGACTAATTGGACACTGTTTCACATTACATTACCCTCAGTTACCAGTAGATGGCGCTGGGCTATTCACATCACCAAGGTAACCACAAAATACAACTACGGCACCGAACCCACTTCATCGCACAAAGCGATTTAGGGAAATTTACATAGTACACACACACACACACATATATATATATATACATACATATATATATACACACACACATACATACATATATATACACATATATGAGAAGAGGAGGTGACAGGGCTAAGCTATTGCTTCAACGCGAGACCTTTTGGATTAAGACTCTTAACACCCTCACACCAATGGGACTAAATGAACATGTTTCTTTTTCCTCATTTTTGGATACTTGATGAAATGGAGCATCATACTTTTTTATGGACTTATGCTTGCTGCATTTATGAAATCCCAATATGTTCTGTTTTTATTCACTGCATGCATGATATTTCTTTGCAGTCTGCAGAAGTCTCTGCCTTTACCGAATTTTGTCTATTACAGATTCTTGGGGTATGGTACTATGTATTTTTTAAACGTACACATTTTCAGTCTATATGCACTATTTAATTGCTATTTCACTGAGAAGCTTCTCTTTTATTTATATTATTTCACATGACCAAAGGAAATTCAATGTATTGAACGGAACGGTTATAGGTTCCGCTTGTTGCATGGGGATGTTTTACTAGGTACACACTATGTTTAACTGGGGATATGCACATGCTGTTCTGGTGATTCCAGTCTTCATTCCCACATGATGATCGTTTGAGAGGTGGGGTAAGCCACTCCTGTTGTTTATCACATTAATCACTGCACTGCATAAATTGTTTCACTTTGTCACACAGCACTTGCCTTGAGAAAGGACCGGAGGTGGTCCGAAACGTTGGCTGTGCTGGTTGAAATAAAATAGTGCTTAATGCACTTTACTGCAAAGACCCATGAGTGCCCATTTTTTCTTTGGTTACATATATATATATTATATATATATACACACACACACACACATATATGATTCTAGGAAGTAAGTTACCCTTTGCGCATGGAGTCCATGAACTGTCGGTTGTCAGAATCCGCGTAGTCCCTGAGTTGCCCATCATTGATCGTAAAGCCGTTTTTCCACATTTTGATAACAATATCTGCCTGCGAAGAAGAGAAACACCTCTCTGAAACACGGCAACAATACTCCAGATCAGTCTGCAGCCGCTGACCGCCCCGTTTGGGTTACTTTACGCACCGCTACAGAACGCACAAAATCATGGTTTGCTTAAAATAAATAAATGCTAGTATTAACCAAAACTTAAAATGAAATACATTCTTACCTGACTTTCCACGTCATCCGGAGAAGCATTGAAGACGCCAGCGTCCTCTGCTTCCTCAAACAAGCTGTTCACAAAGGAGTCACAGCGTTTCCGGGAACCCCAGCCCCCCGACCTGGAGGCACTAGAGACAAAAAAAATGGACATTAATGATATAAATCTGGGAAAATAAAAGGAAACCTTAGCTTGCATACTCGGAGGAACAAGAAGCTTCGCTGTGAATTCTTCTTACCCGTTAGAGCGCTCCATGTACAAATACCATATCTATGTTTCAAGTAATTCTTGATACATAAAACCAGGCCTCAACAAGGGGTTTTGGGGGACACAATACACGACAGCGGCACGGCAGGTCTCCACAAAGTGAGAGGGAGTAGTGAGTGTGTAAGGTAGTGTCAGAGTCAGTGTGTGTGTGTGTGTGTGTGTAAATATATATTAGTATATATATATATTATTATATATATATATATAATATATATATATATAGTGCTGGAGTCAGTATGAGTATGTGTGTGATAAATATATGTGTGTGTATATAGCGCTGGAGTCAGGGTATGTAAGCATGTTGATGGATAGTGTGTGTACATGTATAAGAGTTAGCGTGTAAGGTGTTGTGTATGTTACAGTGTGGCAATAGCGTGAGTGTGTACGGCAGCATATAGTGTGTGTATTAGTGTGTGGTGTTAGCATGTGTGTACATGAGTGGAGAATGCTAGCGCGTGTTACTGTAACGTGTTAGCATCTGAACATAAGACATTGGTGTGCGATACTGAATGGTGTTATTGTGTGTAAGTGGAAGAATAATGATTAAACATACTAGCTTGAGTCTTTATGGTGTAAAATACCCTTTGTCATAAAGGGGTTAACCACGGTACCGGCAGCAGGATTTTTTTCTATTCCATGATTTCATTGTATATTCACATCCTTCGTAATAGCGCTTTAACACCCACCTCTCATGGGACTTCATCGCTTCCCTTCTGTCAGCTTCCCTCATCGGCGGACCGTTTCACACTAAACAAAAGGAGAAAACATGAAACAAGCATTAGATCTGAAGAAACGTTTTGTGTGAAGTCACAGCGGGCTATAAAAAAAAAAAAAAAAAAAAAAAAAAAAAAAAAAAGATTAGAGCGTACTAGGGTGTACTCTGCCGATGGATCAGTGCATTAGATGCATCCATTTACCGTCAATAAACAGAGTGCTTTATCACGCAATCTTTAAAGGGTCTCCCCCCCCACGCTCCCATTGAAATCACTAAGAGCACTTTCCACGCATGCGCACTGCATGGGGAGACATTAGATCCCCTCTACGTTCACTGAGCCAGTACTGGTGGTGACAGGCATCGAGTATAGCATGTGCCAGAAGATGCATTTGGCTACCGAGCCACTGGACTTGTTCATCGAAACTTGACGAACTGTCATCTGCTCTAATGAAATTACTACAAGGGGTTAACGGTCCGAACGCACAGAAGTAACTCCATAAACGCGTTCGTTTCAGGAAACGCTTCATTGATATCTGAAACAATAGCAAGCATTGATAGGCTGTTGCCATAGAAACGGAGAAAGCTTCAAGAATAAGTCGAGGTCTGCTCAGGTTTATTTACTCCTACAGAGCTCAATTAGCAGCTTGACTAAGTGGAACAGCAGCTTTAACCTCAATCGGTGGCCATCGCCACTGAAAGGGTTACACAGTTTGACGGTCAGAAAACTAAATCACGGGGCAGCGACAGAACGCGCCAGAAATGGACTGCTGAGGTACAGTGAATGTCTCACCCAGCCGTCCCATGACAGCAAGAGCTATATTTACACGCAGTACAGGCCGTGCTCGATCCGCCGACCCAACGCGGCCACAAAAACAGCTTCCAGGCGCAGCGTCAAACAGCAGCTGCCAAGCCTGTACGGCTGGGGGTGACAGGAGTCATGCAACCGCTTAACGCTATAACCTAATGTAATTGCGCCGCAGGGAGGTTTTTCTTAAGCGACAATCTGGTAGATGAATGGAACAGTCTCCCAGCAGAAGAGATAGAGGCTAATAGAGATGCTCCTTGCTTTACAATGGTGTGAAAACGATGCACATTCAGGACATTTACTTCCATCTACTAACTATATAATATATATTACATACAGGGGTTCCTCAGAGCGTAACCTCATGGCAAGTCGAGGTACAGCGAGGGGATTTAAACACCCCTGGGACAGGCATATGGCTGCGATCATCGAGAAATCCTGTAAATATAAGCAGGAGTAAACGTATATTGTGCTGCCAACATGACTCGATGCATTGCTGGGAGGCTTAGGATATAACCCGTCATAATCTAAAGATAGAGGGTAAGAGGCTTAGATAAGAGTTTTCCCTTACCAAGCGGGTGGTAGATATGTGAAACAGCCTCCCAGCAGACGTGGTAGAGGCTAATACAGCTGGGCAATTTAAACACACATGGGATAGGCATATGGCATATGAGACCAACGACTGATTAAGGTCAGGAAGGGCCGACTAGACGGGCCGAATGGATCTTATAGACATATCAGGGCCCATTGTGCTGCCCGCAGAGCCGGGTTGTGGTTTATTGAGGTTCTGCGACAGCATCCTCCGTTACCGTGAGGAGACCGTACCTGGGCTATTGACTATTAGCGCAAACTGTTCTCAAGCATTCCTGCTGCAGCGTTTTACAGCGGACCTCAAAAAGAGTATGGAAAATAAACGGTTAACGCGAAAAGGCTTTTTTGTTATTTTACTTAGTGTTAATAAAGCTTGAATTCAATAAACTTTATCTGCATATAAACATAACTGCAGTCCTAGAGTGAAAGGTATGGTACAGCCCTTGTCTTCTCTAGTGTTTAGCACACTTGGGGATGTACGGCTTTAAAAGGGATTTATTCGTTATAAAGCGCTTGCATTAATATTAAAATCACCAATTTCTTTATTAATGTCCTATTTATAACATTTTAGCATCCAATATGCAAATAAACGACGTTTTATTAGTAAATAAAGGGTTAATCTTATCACGGCAATGCCTTCGGAAGAGACCCGTTCATAGTTGACTGAATGAGCAGACATCACACAGCGATACATCAACATCTCTGAAACAGAGCTGCTGGTGTGATGAAGCGCTATATCTCTCGTACTCACCATCATTACCGCAACCACTCCGCCAAAGGCCTCCGCCTCTCTCCACAAGACTCAGATCCGGAAGTGACGATGAAACGCGGTGAGGAAGGAAGAGCGATCAGGCGTTCCTACCGCACATGCGTCCAAAAAAAAAAAAAAAAAAAAAAAAAAAAAAAAAAGAGACAAAACAGGTCACGTGACGGAGAAGCGGGGCATGTTAAAGACGCCCTGTTTGTCGTGGCTCTCTGTTATTCCCACTAAGCTTTAAGACGCTGGGAAGTTAACGGGGGACATTAGGAGGGGAACTTGCTTCAAATTCCATGTTTTTATTTCTGTATATTAATAAAAAACTATATTTCTCTGCGGGTAGAACTCTAATTGCACATACTGTAGATATGACCCTAAGTCTGAGAGGTATACTAGTCTTAGAGGGTATGGGCAGTTGACTGCTTCCTGATGTACTGCGGTGAAATTATAACTGCTTAAAATATAGCACGCCAGGGGGTGACTCCAAAATGGGCAGGGGGCAGGGTTCAGGTACCAGCAGGGGGGGACGCAAGCTACAACCCCAAAAATATACCGTCCCAAAGCGATTGCCCCCAGCTAAGTCCGCCCTGATCTTACTATATGATCTTTTCTGCTGCATCTTAAAGAAATAGTTTCTTATTTACCCCTTTATGCTTCGTTATTGCTTTAATGTGCACGTTTGAGTTGGCTGTGGGCTTTATTCACCAAACAGTACGCAGTATTTAAATGGAAGCGAGATTAAGCATGTGATTTCCCCACATTAACTGCGTACAGGGAAAGCAAAGCTCTTATTGGTAGCGATGATTTTACAGCTCCCGGGCCCAGCTGGGGGAGATCAGAAGATAACCTAAACTTGGATCAGCGAACACAATGTGCCACTGGAACACAGGAGTGATGGGAGTGATAAAGGGCCATTGAAACACAGGAGTGATGGGAGTGATAAAGGAGTGATGGGAATGATAAAGGGCCATTAAAACACAGGAGTGATAAAGGAGTGATGGGAATGATAAAGGGCCATTGGAACACAGTAGTGATGGGAGTGATAAAGGGCCCCTGTACGTCTATGAAGATATTCCATTAAAAATCAGTAAATTATATATAGGGGTTAATTGGAGTGGGTGAGAGGCAAACAGCTGTCGCTGACCCTCTTGGGGGCAGTTGCGGATTTTAATATGATTTGTCCCAACAAGATCCTCCATTAAACATGATTAGCAATCGCCCGGACGCTGCCAACTCTCCTTCGGTATAACACAAGAGTCCTTCTGTCGTTATCCTGTGTTTAAGGCTACAAAGCAGCTCCTCATTGGAGTGAAAATGTAAAAGCATCTGTCGAATGGATCAGATATTATATGTCTAAAACCCCTGTGTTTTCAGCACTTTTCCCCTATTGTGATAATAAGGCGCTCGTTCACTTAACAATGCGACTAGAATCTCAGTGAATAGATCTGACTACAGTGACAGATGTGCAGAGCTCAGATATCACGTTTCACGCGTGTCCCGACTGGTGCCAAAGAACAAAAGAAATCTTTAAGTACGCCTGGGTATAATACGGAGTCAACCACCTCAAATGCCCCATTGATCCCCTTAGACTGGAGGCAATTATTGGTAGTGAGGGGGGAGAACAGCATTCCTCCCAAGTATCCCAGTTTTCACAGGAAGTCCTAATGTTCCCTGTAGCTGCCCTTGTCGACCAGTCGGTGAGATCCATAATGAGTGTAGAAACAACAGAAAACGGGATTACAAATTAAAGCATGAGAATAAACAACGTTATTCTTCTACATACCTTGCCCTGTTACATTAACAGCTATCAATAGGTCACATGAGGTCTTGTAAAGCCACGCCCCTTAGACCTAACCACACCCCAAAACAATGGATTGCATGTACAGTAAAGCCCTGCCCCCAACACGCCTCTAACCACACCCCAAACTGTAAGCCGTAAAGTGTTGCTCAATTCCAATATTTATTCTTCTTATTATATATAGCGCCATCGTATTCCGTAGCGCTGCACAATTGGATTAATTGGGAGGCAGCAGCGACATAAAATGTAGCCATATTTAAGAATGTTCCCATGGGAAATGTTGCCAGGTATCACCCGTTACGTAGCGACAAATAGGTTTTAAATACATAATTTAATCTACAAGCACTTTATACACACATTATCGGGTAATTGTTTAGGGCTGTAGAACCCTGTGGTACCCTCATACCCAGCAAACATTCTGAGCTCCTAGAAAAAGAGGGGCATCAGGGGAGAAAAGATGGAAAAGAGATGTGAGGGAGTTCAGCAGCTTGAAAAAATATATTGTTCAACATGGTCACTATTTTTGTGTAGCGTTAGTGTAAAGCAATGACGTATATGAATTGTGTGTAATCACACCACTCAGAACCGCATAGAGTGGCAAAGCCAATAAGAAAAATGGCGGCGCTTGTAAGTCACGTGATTCGTAGCGTTTACAAACAATAGAGTTGTTGTGAAATCAGCGCGCCGCCTGGCGGAAGGTGGAGGAAACGACCTGTCTGACTGAGGAGAGAAAGGGAAATGGCGGACGGCGGCGGCTGTGCCTTATCCTAGGGTGCCGGGGACCGAGAGACTTACTGGAGATTCCCGAGGGAGGGCTGTGCATGCGGGGCAGACACAGAACCGGGAGCTGCTAGGAGCAGGGAGCGGAGGCGGCGGGGCAGGGAGTGTTTGGGGGGGAGCGAGGCCTGTGGCGGCCGGTGAGAGAATGGTGAAGACCCGGCAGAGCTCACTGAAAGGCCTGGACGGGAAGGCTATCTCATCCCGCACCCGCTCGGGACAGAGCCGGCTGCGGTCAAGGGTGGAAGCGGATCAGGTGAGCGGACAAGCGGTGACACCGCACCTGGCAGCGGACTTTGTGGGGGCAGTTGGGGGCAGTTGGGGGCAGGAGAGGGCAGCCACGGGGGGGGCACAAACCCGAGGTCCAGCCCCATTAATGTGTGCAGCCCAGAAAGGAGCCAATCGGGGTGTAAATGCCGCCCAAGGCCCTTGTTACACCAGACCCTGGTGGCTGTACATGGAACTGCAAGTAAAACACAAAAGGCCCCTAGCAGTTATCAGAAAGCCTCAAATCGGGGGGCAATTACACTGCTGCCCTCCTTGTTTGTCCTTCCCTGTCAGGGGGCTGTATACTGTCTGCAGTAACTTGGGGGATGTGTCAGCTGGGGTTAGTATGTGCTTTTGTGTTACATGTATGTGTCATATGGATGTGTCATATGGGGTGTGTTACATATTGTTGGCTCAGATGTGTGCATTTTACATGCCCTGAATATTTCCTTTACATTACAGAAGATCCTTTGAGTTTATATCCGCTCTATATCAGTCGTGTTATATACTGTGTATGGGGGGCATTGAGTCTTGTATCCGGCGTGTGTGTGTATATATATATATATATAGGGGCATTGTATCCGCTGTATATATGGGGGGGGCATTGGGGTTTGTATCTGCTGTATATATGGGGGGCTGCTGTATATATGGGGGGCTTGTGTATTTAAATACAGACGGTTTTGTCGTACAATAAGTATACCGGAAAGTAAGTTTACCCGCAGGTGCATTTGTAAAGAGGTGGAATCGCGTTTCAGCTGCTTGGCTCCCCTATACATTATGAAGGGCCGACCTCATTGAGCTTCTGCTGAAGGAAGAGCTTGGCAGGCCCTGTGTAATGTATTAATTACATCAGTGAGATTTCTCCAGTCTTCTCTCCCATTGATTTATACGTTTATAATGGGTCAGCTCAGACCTTCTTGCGGGAGAAACCCGGCCGTAATGAACAGCGAAGTGAACGGGCCAAAACCGGGACGTTCCCCTTTAGTGAATAAACCCTGGCTGGGTGTTACGCGGAGCAAAACTTTTTGTTCTTGTTCCTGGGTAAGGTGGAGGACTGGGTATGACGCCCCCACTGGCAGCTCTGATAACTGCAGGTTTACAGACACCCTGCTGTCCCTTACACCTTTATAATAAATGGTTTATATATATAGCGTGTATGTTTATTTTATTATATATATATATATATATATGACTATTTCTGCAGAGCTGGATACAGTCTGTGCATTTAAAGGGTCTGCCAAAAATTTGCAGATAAACCTATGTTTCAGGCAGAGATGTGCCCGGCTGGCAAGCTTACAATCTAGCTGTACATACATTCCATGCTATGAGTCTCGAGACCCCTTTGCGTGCAGCGAGCGCACACAGACCCCTTGTGCTTCTCCATATGAAATACAGCAAGCTGTTTTCCGTGGCGTGGAGGAATGTATTGGGTAGAGTCCTGTGCGCGTCGACATGTTTTTCTCTTTAGCAGGTTACCCTCCCGGTAGTTAACGACAAGAACAAAGCCAGGCAATCCCTGTTCTCAGAGCGTCTCGGTGATGGGCTTTTACAGCCGGCGTCTGCATTTAGCTTGAACCTTAAACCTTTTCAGCCCTCTGGCAGTGCGCTGGTTAATCCCATCATAAACAGGATGCTGTTCAGGTGTTGGCAACAAGTGCTAAACGTTAAAGTCTTTGGGCGACGACCGGTAGAACAATGTATTCCCACGAAGCATAACGGCGTCAGAGCTTTGACACATTGGGCTCTATTCACAAAAGGAGCTTTCATCGCCTTGAATATATATATATATATATATAATGTGTCATTTAGGTCCAAACCTGGTGAGCTTCTGTTGCAGGAAGATCTTGGCCGGCCCTGTAGAGTGTATAGTCACATCAGTGGCATTTCTCCAGAAGTCTCTCTCTGCACATTAAATCATACATTATACAGGGCCAACTCAGAGCTTTTTTAAAATCTGGTTTGTGTGTGAGCGTGCGCAGCACTCGGGTTCATTCGGGGGCAGCACGCGGCTCTCGGCATGAAGTGTAAACAAAGGGCCAGATGGAGAGCAGAGGCTTTCTGGATCCTCTCGCATTTGGCTGCTCTGGATTCATATGTGTTTAATATGTTGTTTGTAGCTGCTCAGGAGTCATGCGTGTTTAATATGTTGTTTGTAGCTGCTCAGGAGTCATACGTGTTTAATATGTTGTTTGTAGCTGCTCTGGAGTCATGCGTGTTTAATATGTTGTTTGTAGCTGGTGACCATTAAGCGTGCGGCATGGGGTCCGGATGGTGGGGGTTTGGGAAGGTTATAGAGAGATACTGCGGTTATAACGCGTTGTTACGGGGTTTGCGTTCACCGGATTACAGACAATCTTAGCGCTTCTATTTTATTTTCAGCTTTGTTGCTGTAATGAGTACTTGGTGCCGTGGTTGCTTCTCTCTCGCCTTTTTAACTCCCGCATAATGCTTATAACGTTCACTAAATCAGTCTGTTACTATAAAAGTTTTGGAGCTGGTGGCTGTGCCCCCGGATTTTGCATTCGGCCCCTTTTCAGTAAGAATTCGGCCCGTCTAGTCAATTTATCCTGGTCTTGCCTTAGATTCAGGAGACATATGTGTCTATTCCGTGCATGATTACATTTCCCTGCTATATTAACCTTTACCCCTTCTGCTGGGAGGCTGTTCCACTTATGTACCACACTAAAGTAAAATGTCCTTATGTTATGTCTAAGCCTCTGACCCAGCTGCTGTCTTATTGCATGGGCACACTGCTTAGTTGCCTAGGGGCCCTGTGGTCACATCACTGGTGTCGGTCACTGCAGATGGACACCAGGTGTTGGCCATAATCGGGGCCAGTGCTACCAATAGACAAGGTAGGCACCAGCCAAGAGCGCAGATCTACTGGAGGCACATTGTCCGGGAATGAGTCTCCCTACCTTCACTTTCGACAGCATCTGGGTCCCTGTCTCCTTTCCTCCAGCTCCGCTGCCTCTCTTGCCTCTTCTTTTTCTGTCTTTCTTCATCCGCGAGCCAGGCCTCCCGGTGAACTCTGGATCTCTTTATAATGGTAGGAGTCATGCTGTACCACCGTCTGGATCACTATATAATGGTAGGAGTCATGCTGTACCACCGTCTGGATAGGGGCCCATGGCCTCCGATGCCGCGGTGATGACCCCGTCTGACCCTGTATCTTTACATTATGACGTAATGATGGGTTAAATCCTGAGAACAGAAGCTGCGCGGAGTCTGGGATGCAGGCGTAATGTTTATTCCGGCTTATATTTACCACCAACAAACCTTTCCCTCCACGAGATGTTCGGCTTCCCCCGGCTGTAAGCGGCCGCGCATGCGTTGCTATGTTTGCCTTAGAGACGAGAGCGAGCCCAGAGTCTCTAAAGAGTCTCGCAAGGGCTGCAAACCGTTTGAAGTTCAGTAAGGAACAGATCGCTGGTTACCTGTGTTTATAGGGCAGCAGCAGCTAAGTAACGATGAACTTAACCCCTTCACTGCTATAAAAGATGAGGCTTTGCCCCTTTAAGGCTCGCTGGTTAAATACCCCTCTGCATCATAAAAAGCATTTTCTGCGGAATTTACACAAAGTGTGTAATTTGTATTGTAGAAGTTTGCTTTTCTTAAAGGGTCTCTCCAACCATCCTAAAAATACCTGCGCGGCCCCTTTTTAAATTCTGGTTGGGGTTTCTTTTGCAGATTTGCCTCCCCCCCTCCTGTCGGCTGCTCGCGGTGCAGGGGACGCGTCAGGCGGTTGCCGGTGATATACTCCCCCCCCGGTCTGTCTCAGGGAATGCTGCGTCAAGGGGTCTGTTGAGCCCCCCTTGTTTAGGTGGGGCAAATACCACCATTCATTTCTGCGGGAAGCGCTTTCATGCCTCTGATTGGCTGCTTCAAGCCCTCGTTGCTCTAAACCCCGATCTCTGTAAGTGTAATGAAGTGGGTTTCATTGGCAGGCTCAGCATTTAGCGGTTAAAGCCTTTCTATTTCTGTGTCGCGGCCGGTGGGGTCGTGTAAGGTTTGTGGCCGGCGTACGCCTGCCTCGTACTGATGGGAGTGCAATGTTCTGGCCGTGAGGATGTGTTACGTTGCAGAGAAGAACGTGCGGGAGGCCGGGGAATAAATGCTGGAATGGCTTTATTTTGCTTGGAGCGCATCCACCAGCCTGTCAATGTAGGAGAGTTCAGCGGTTTAACCCCTTTAAGTATGCTCTATGCAGGGCTGGATCGACCCTTCTTGCATGAGAAGATCACTGGGGTTGGCCCTTTATAATGGATAGTTTATATCGGGGAGCTGAAATGACTCCGTGGTCCCGGATGTATTTATCAGCGCTTGGTAGAGACCCAGACGCCCGCTGTTTTTTTTTTTTTGTGCCCGCTGCCCCACTTTTCACGAGCTCTGGGCTTTATTCACTAAATGGAGAGTTTACTGGCGCACTGTGTCTTTAACTCCACTCTTCATCAAGAAGGGTTCGCCCTGGCCGTTTCTCCAGCAGGAAGGGCTAAGTTGGCCCTGTATAATGTATAACTCAATGAGTGAGGAGAGCCCGAAGAAACACCATCGATTTACCTATACATTATACAGGGCCGGCCAAGCCCTTGTCTCTTTTCCTAGCACTTCCCCTCCTTTGAGAGAAGCGTTGCGGTTTTATTCTGTGTGACGCTGATAATCTGCTGTGATGCCGGATGACATTTCAGGTGTGCGCTAAAACTACTCTGTTATAAGCAGATTATACGAGGCCCTATTTTATTTATTTTTGTTACTCGTTGCTGTGCCGTTGCCGTCCTGGAATAGCCGGCATCCTTGGCCCCGTATGGCTGCTGTTCTCTCGCCAAGTCAGACGGCGGCTTCTCCAGGAACCGCGCCGCTCCGATTTGGAAGGTGCGAGGATTTGGCCCGAAACGCAGTGACCTCATACTGTGTGTTTACACGGAGTGTGATTTCATACAACCTTTTCTGTATGCTGTGCAGCCGAAAATGCAGCCGAAAATGTATATGTAATCGTCCTATAAATTAGTATACATACACTGCCCCCCCCGCTGCTGGGTCACATGACGCGGGCGGCTGGATGCTGTGCAACCGCAGCACCAGCCCCAGCACCCCCTGTAGCCAAGCCGGGCGCCGGGAAGTTCTAGCTAGTCGACCTGCCGTATGCTAACATACACTTACACACCCTAACATTCTACGTTCATGTGCACACACTATATATATACATACATACATACACTACATACTGACATACACTGTACACGCAAACACCACACTCGTCTACACATGCACACGCATGCACTGGATAACACTATACCTGTCTAAAAATACACACACAGAATCTGGCACTACAATACAGTAAACATACTGCCTCTGCCACCACACACACACACACACTCACTCACTCACTGACTCTGCCTCTATATACACACATATACACACACACACCCTCACTGACTCTGCCACCAACTACACACACACACACACACACCACTGACCGACTCTGTCCACTACAGCGCACGACACACCACACTCATCGACCTCTGTCACTACAAAACGCCACACCGCACACGCACACACTCACTTGACTGCCACTAAACACACACCATCACGTCACGTCTGCACAAACGCTACACAACACACACACTCACCGACTCTGTCACTCACACGACACTCACACGCACACACTCACTGACTGCCACTACACATCACACACACACACACTCACTCTGCCTCTATACACACTCACACTCACTGACTCTGCCCCTATAGATATATTCACACACTCACTGACTCTGCCCCGATGCACGCACACACTCACTGACTCTGCCCCTATGCACGCATGCACACTCTCACTGACTCTGCCCCGATATGCACACACTCACACTCACTCACTCACTGACTCTGCCTCTACCTCTACACACACGCACACTGTCACTGACTCTGCCCCTATACATATACAGACACTCTCACTGACTCTGCCCCGATGCACACTCACTGACACGCCACTATATATATACATACACACACTTCTGCTATTGGGAGTCCGGCACGCTATGTTTTTCCGTGGGGCACAGATTAAAGCCGAGAGGGTCGCCTAGTGCATTGCATGAACCTGCCTGTCGTGGAACCATGTGTTATATCTTTGAATGCTTCCTTGATAAACCTCTTATTGTACAGTTTTTGTGGTGTTGTATTTTTTTTTATATGAATACTTTGTAATAAGGGCTATTTATTTTTTATTTTTTTTGCAGAAGGACTCTTGCAGTGATGGCAGCTTGAGTGACAGCCAGTTATCTCCTCCAGCCAAACGCGCATGTAAACATGCAGAACCTGTCTGCAACGAGAGCCCGAAGGTACGAGCCGCCAAGCAGCGAGAGGAATGGGGAATCGCTACCCGGCGAACCAGGTAAGGGTTTGTTTTGTGGAAGCCGTGTCACATGACAATTAAGCATTCCCCGAAAAAGTTGAATAAGGTAACATTTCACAACGTGACAGAACGATCTTTTGGAAGGAAGCGTCTGGACATTCGGTAGCATTGCTGTTGTCTGATGTTTCTGTGTAGTGGTTAATTATATATATATATATTATATAAGTTTACTATATATATATATATATATTATATATATATATTATATGTATATGTATGTAATTACACACCCTACTGTCCAGAAGTTTGGGGTCACTTGGCTGTTTTCATTGAAAACAAGGAGATTTCTGGCTGTAACATAATTACAGAAGGGGTTTCTAACCATCAATTAGGCTTGTTCATGTAAAGTGTTTTTTTGGTGCACTTCAGTGGTGGGTCAGACTTTTTTTTTGCCTCGATAACACTTTTTAAATTGATGACATATTTGTTTATTTTTACTTTTAGGTTACTTTCTCAGACTGGTGCTACATTACCAAATAGCCACAGTAGTTTATGTAAGTATTATCATTGACACCATAGGTTAATATGCTTGAGGAAACTCGCGTGAATATATTACTCGTGACAGATTGTATTTATAATGTAAAACAATATTATGCTGTTTTTGTTCTAGTTTTTGCATAATGTTCTCAGATAGCGTCATTTATGGCTCTGTTATCTCGGCCAAATCTACTAAACACCCTGGCTCATTATCATACTGCCTGTGAGAACAATAGAATAGCTCAGTCTTAGCGACCCAGCTGGACAATGAATAATATGATGGAGCAGATTTCATTAGCATCGCCATAAAGAATTGGCTCAATGTGGCGCATTATTAGAAGCATTCCATGGTTGCTATAGTGATAACACCAATTGAAATAAGAAAACCGTGACTTTATGAAGGTTTTTCTACCAAAACATGTTTAATGTCAGAAACAAAAAAAAAATGTCAGGACCCTGATGGTGTTTTGTCTTCTGCTTTTAGCTCTTCGAAGCCACCCGCGACACGTTGAGAAGGAGGGAAGTGGTGACCGCTCCTGCATCAATGGTGGTCGGGAGGTTAGAAGAAGCTGCAGGTCAAAAAGCAACCGCTTTGAAAGCTTGAATCAGAGCCTGCTGTTCGACCAGCTGGTGAATAGGTGTGTACACCCTGCACCGGGGTCACCGGCACGGTTACCTGCTCAAACCATGGCTCCATAGTCCATCTAAAAATATAAGGAGCCGCGGACCAAACCCCTGCATCTCTAATTACTTGATTGACTGTCTGTATATGTTTCTTTTTTCGATATTAGTCATTTGATATCATGTAAGATTTTTTTACGTTACTTTGCATTAAGAGCTTTTACCATAATGAAATGGATGTGATTGGGCTGCCTGTCGTGTGCTCTTTCTATTTATTGGCCGATTGTAGTTATTTTAAAGATTTTTTTTTTAAAAAAGGGCCTCTGATAAAGTCTCAGAAGGTGCAGTTACCATCCTCTTGTGATCTTTATCCCCGAAGCTGTTAGGATACCGGTCCGTTGCTTTTAGCTGGCAGTGAGGACTGTCACGGTCCGTCCTTATGGTCGGTCTGATGCATCACGGTCCCTGTTACCTTGTCGTTACAGCACCGCTGAAGCCGTACTCCAGGAAATGGACAATATCAACATCCGGCGGAGCAGCAAATCCAGAGAGGTGGAGCGGCTAAGGATGTGGACGGATACAGAGTTTGTGAGTGCCAGATAACGGAAGTAGTCCATGCGTAGTCCATGCGCCCAAAAGGGCATAGCCCCTGTGCACATCCTCTCCCTAGATTGGAGGAATGGGGGAGAGGCTGTCCCTGTGTCTCCACCCCTTTCGCGGAAGTGCTTCGAGAGGCCAGAATAATGCAGACGGATTGGCGGAGAAAGAGTGCTCTTATTTAGAAGCCTCAATGACCGAGCTCTGAATGCTGTGTTTTGCCTGAGCAAAAAGGGAGTTTATGTACAAACAAAAGGACCGCTTGGCCACCTCCCCGGGGCAGCTCTTGAGGCAGGCCATCCAATTATAAGTGATGATGATATGGGGCAGCACTACATTAATTCATTCATACATTCATACATACATACATTCATTCACACACACACGCATTTGCTCCATCTAACACCTTACACGTACATACGCACACACAGCCACTCTAACACCATACACTTATGCATACGTAGCCTCATAGGTCACATTTATACTTGTATTAAAACATGGCATTACGGTTTTATTAGCCGTGAGGGAGAGGCCGCGGCAAAATCCTGAAACCATCTCAGGTTTACATTTTGCACAAGCGTTCACTGTGCACATACGTCAGCAACATGAAAAAAAATGCACAATATAACATTTCTGCGCACACCCACTACGAAAAATTAGAAGCTACATCGGTCCTGTTCATCCATTTTATAATCTGAACAATGTGTGACCTTTTAATTTGCCTTTAGGAGAATATGGACATGTATTCCCGTGTGAAAAGGAGAAGGAAAAGCCTTCGGAGAAATGCCTATCAAATAAAAAACCACCACGAGGAATCATCTGAAGGGGAGGAGGTTTCCGAGGGTAATGTGTTTTTCTTTTTAGGGTATGTAAGTGGAATAGCCTCCCAATAGAAGTGGTAGAGGTTAATACAGTGAAGGTGTAAATAAAGCTCAATATTGTTTCTTGATGAAAATGCTGAAGTGTTAATAAAAAGCTACATGGTGACAATTTCTTCTAAATCACAATATGAATGAAAATGCACTAAAGAGGTATTTGAGTGCGTTGCGGATCTCCTGTGTTTCCGGCCGGTTATATCGTTTCGTAGCTCACTGAGCTGGTATTTCTGGGTTTGGTTTGTAAATCTTCTGTGAGGCTTTGGCAGGTATTGATCCTGTGTTTGCCTTTTCCTTCTAGAATCTCAAGAAGAAGGTGAAGATGGGGATGAAGAAGCCGAGGTAGAGGGCGAGGAGAACGACCGACCGTATAACTTGAGGCAAAGAAAAACGGTGGAGAGATACCAAGCGCCTCCTATTGGTAATACACAGGACTGCGCTGTAACTGATTACAGAACGCCGTGTGTGTGTATACACACGCACATATTAAATATGGAGTTCCATTTCCCCGTTAATGGGATCAGCGAAGCAAATTGTGCACTATTTGACTGCTGAACAAGAAATTTTTCCACTTAAAAAACATTGCAGCATGTCTGTTATTGTGAAATAAATATAATTATATAATATTGTGAATAATATATAATTTAATTCATTATTAATTCAGTTATATAACGCAACAGAACTGCCTCCGAGGTCAGCTAAAAACCATATTGGCTTCTCGCGCCATTTGAGGCACCATATATTATAGAAAGCCGTAGTTTTGATAAAAAGAATATTTTGGTTTTCTTCCCACTGCGCACCTTTAGTGATTTATTAACATATCAAACACTTTGTCCTTTCCCCTCATTATTGGATCTTCTGGGTTTATAGAGTGACGTCTCACTAAGTTATTTGGGTCTATTGTATTTAAGATGTTGTTTGAGGGTCTTTTGATTGTGTTTTCTTTTCAGAGCCAGCACATCAAAGAAAGCGACAGAGCACTTTATTTGACACACACAGGTCTCCAGCCAGAAGAAGCCATATTAGGTAGGTTTATAGCCTGACCGTTCTAAAGTCCATGAGTAGTGGATACTGTTCCCCTTTTCACTGTTTCCTACTGTGTCTCGCTCGGGAA
The DNA here is from genome assembly GCA_009364415.1 of Spea multiplicata. NCBI lineage: Eukaryota > Metazoa > Chordata > Amphibia > Anura > Pelobatidae > Spea > Spea multiplicata. The sequence continues at coordinate 25,056 of VKOC01003237.1, forward strand.
GTTTGAGAACCAGAACACGTTAAACCAAGAGTCCACTTTTCAATATTTGATGAACCCGCAGAAATCGTACGTCGTTCTGTTCGGGAGCAAAGCCTTCTTTTATATTCTTCATTTAAATTCTTCTTCTGTAATGTAGGTGCCACAGCTCACCAATGACTCAATTTAGGTTCAGCGACATCTCTTGATTAGTTTTACCCCTACATACAATTTTTTTATTTTCAAGAGGGCCACATCCATGCTTTATATATCGCATATTTCTTTTAGTGATTATATATGTATATTTTTATTTACTCATAATGGAGGGGCGCCTTTTTCTTTTTCAATTAAAAAAAACAAAACAAAAAAAGCTTTGTTTTTGCGCTGTTTCCAGTGCAGTATGACTCGAGATACCGTTGGGGATATCTAATACATTTTTTATGCCAGGTCAGTCATGGTAACATAACATCACTTCCAATCAATTTTTTTTAAAATTTAATTTATTTTAGTTTTTTTTTTTTTTTTCCCCTTTTTTTTTTCCACATTTGTTTTTGAGGGGGAGAAAGCTTTTACTTCCTCTCCTCCTCGTTTTTGTTTGTGCTGATCACACTGTGCATTGCCAATTGCAATAAATGCGATCAACCAGCAGGGGGAGCAGTGGGAGAGCCCACAATGCTCTAGGAAGCCGCTGCTGAGGCTCTTCTGTCCTCAAATGAACTCCCAGTGTGTGTCGGCAGTGACACCTGCTGGAAGGGAATGCCCGATCACGTGATCAGGCAATCCTTGAATGACGGTGGACCAGTGCTCTTGGCAAGCGCTGCTACACACCCCCAGTCATTACAGGAGAGGTATTCTACCAATTAATGTAGCTCTTGGTGGTCATAGGAAAATCTGATATAACCGTATTAGATAAAACGTAATCTTTAGTCGAAGATGCTACTTTTTCATTGGACCAACATAGATCCACCATCCTGATTTTGATTGTGGCTACAACTTAAGACTATATAAATCTCCAGCGATATCGGGTGTTGTCTACACTGTTTACTTTATATCCTTTAATATTTCACCGTCATGATGTTGAGGGCCTCTGGCATGAATAAAATCCGTCTGCTCTGCTCCTTGAGAACCGGAGGCTTGTATTGAGCCAGACACACTGACACGCTCCTAAGTACTTGCACATGCGTGTAACGTGATGCAAATAGTTACTCTACATTCACAAGATGGGCTCTGCTTTATTAAGAGTACCGTTTGAATCTCTGCTCATGTAGAAAACGATTTGAAAATTTAGATATTCGTCTATGGTATAAAAATGTTTAATGTGTAGTATCTGACGTGTCTGTTAGCGCTCTTTAAATTATATAAATAATATATGAATATATGTGTGTGTGTGTTATTATATATATATATATATATATATATATATATATATAATAACCTATGTAATAAGTATATTATGTAACGTATGTAATGCATTTTTTTATTGTTTTTTTTGATAGGAGGAAGAGGCATGCTATTCACAGCAGTGACACGACCTCGTCATCAGACGAAGAACGGTTTGAGAGAAGAAAATCTAAAAGCATGGCCAAATCCCGAAACAGGTGCTGATACGATGAGTTTTGTTACAGTGGACAGGGGGATGAAAGTGTTTGGCGCGCGTTTTCTTCTTGCATCCTATTATCGTTTACCATCGCGGTTGTCGGTAATCACCTTGCTTGTTCTGTGTGACAGGTGCTTGCCGATGAACCTCAGGGCGGAGGATTTGGCGAGTGGCATCCTCCGCGAACGGGTCAAGGTGGGAGCCAGTTTAGCGGACGTGGACCCAATGAGCTTAGACCGATCGGTAAGATTCTCTCACTAATGTGACCCTATATATGACAACCCTATAAGAAAAAGGGTTTACTAGTAAATAATCACATGTAAACTATTTGTTATATTTAATAAAAATTGTGATTGAAGAAAAATGGATTTTTTTTTTTATTTGCCAACCTGCCCCCCGTTATGCATATCTGCCCCCACAGAAATGCCTTATACCCCCCAATATTCCACTCTGCCTCCCTGCTATTCTTTTTAACCTCTATATGCCACTCTGCCTCCAGTAAAGCCCTTATAACCCCATATGCCACTCTCACCCTCCCCCCCGACTTACCAGTGCTTCCTAGACTTTACCCCTGTGTGTCAGATTCCTCGGTGTCTAGAAGGGGCAACCGGTGAAGGTCTGTGTGATGCTCGCACACATCCGCCGCTGCTTCTGCCAGGGCTTCTATGAATGAGCACCGGAAGGTCACGTCATGCTGGTGCTCTGTCTTAGAAGCCCCGGCAGCTGTCTTTGTGCATTGCACAGTTCTCCACCGGCTGCTGGAGAGGAGGATCCGGGTCCCCTGCAGCGCTGCGGGGGATCTGCGTTTTAGTCTTGTAGTCAGACCTCTATTTGAGGTCCAATTAGAAGACTATCTCAAATATAAGAGGATGGTTATTTTTCAGAGCATTTCCCCTGAAAAAACCTTGTCTTATAATCAAGCAAATACGGTAGATGGCGAGAGAGGATTTCGACATCATTAGAGATGAAATAGTATCCTGTGAGGTCCGGGTATCTTAAGACGATGCTTTATATAGTAACAGAATATGGCATCAGATAAGAGCCCTTAGGCTCGTGCGTGTAAAAATTCTCTTACTTTATTAACCTCTGCTACTTCTGCTGGGAGGCTGATCCACTTATCTACCACCCTCTCAGTAAAGTGAAACTTCTTTACATGGCATCTAAGCTTCTGGCCCACTAGTGTTAGATGATGACCTTGTGTTCTAACATTTCTCCTCCTGTGAAATAAACGGTATTTGTCAAATCTCTCAGTATTTAAATGTTTGTATCTCCTCCCTCTCCTCTATTGTTGGCCGCGGTCTGGGTGCGGATACCGTGCTTCATAGTCTCGTCAGCAGCTTGTCTCATTGCTTTTTTTTATGTTCTTTGACGTTTTTAGGTCCGTTTTGACAGCGTCGGCGGTCTAAGTCGGCACATTTACGCTTTGAAAGAAATGGTGGTTTTCCCCCTGATATATCCTGAAATATTTGAGAAATTCAAAATACAGCCGCCCAGGTACGTCCCTTTTTTTTTTTTTTGAGTAGTTTGTAACCTTTGCGCTCAGCGAGGATATCCCTATAAGTGGGAATTTTTAGTTATTAATACTGGGCTCGCTTAGAAATATTGTAAAATGTTCTGTTATATAAATCTTTTCACAAAATATGTTTTTTACAGCTGTATAGTAGCCTTTTTTTTGTATGCGTTTAGATCCGTTGTCTCTGCCCAGTCTGGTAGACCAACCCCCTAGGTATTCATCATACTGCTTTATGGTAAATGATGTATTGTATCGGTCTTCGTCACCCAGAGGGACTTTCTGACTTATTAATGATTACGGGGGAAAGACTTCATTAGCATTGCCATAAAGCATCAGCTTAGTCTGGCGATTTGTGCGGGGAAAGTCACCCAAAATTTCACACGACTCACAACAATGGCCGCCTCCGGGTCTACAGATAAGAGATAAAACCAGAGTCTCGTTACTCTATACAACACTGTAATTAAAACGTAAAGAATATACTTTTTTCCCACGAGTCTTCGCTCTGCTCTAACAGGATGCCAGTGCCTGTCTTAATGCTAAGTGAACACCAGAGGGCGCTGTTACCTCCCGCTCCATATCTGCTGACTGGGGCATTAAGTCATAAATCTAGTCTTATGCTGTTTGCCGTTTTATTGCAAAGTGTATTAAACTCGGTTGAACGCTCCTCTCGGGGAAGGGGTTAAGTATCTTGGCAGCAGCCGGCAGTGTTTAGCGCGTTCCAGCCGCTGTGTGACACTCGCAGGCAGAGTCCGCGGTTGATTAACGGCCGACGTAACGGATGGCAGATCCTAAAGCCATTGTGTCCATGAGGACCCCCTTGTAAGCCCTCTTCTTAATAGGGTCTAGCCCAGAAGGTCAATTAGCCTCAAAAGAAGCCTCTTTAGGCTTGCAATCACAGGCGGTCTGGCTGGCGCTGCTTTCTGCCAGGGTTCCACTTATATTTAGCTTTTTTGATGTATTCACTGAACAGTGAGTTCTGCCTCAGTGAAACAAAATCTCACCTCGCCTTATTAATTATCCATTATGGAGGGCAATCTTAACCCTGTTGCCCTGAGTACTGCATAGTTAATGCAACAAGCAAAGGGTTTTCATCCTGTTTCAGTTCGCCAGCAGCTGGAGCTCCTGGGCTTCTACCCCTTAGGGTTTCTCTTGGACCCCCACTGATTTTATGTGGACCCCAATTTGTTAAGCGTTACGTTACAAAGCATTTTCCCCGAACGCATCGGGCACTGAAAGGTTTAACGTGTGGCGGTTTGGTTCAGTTTAAGGACCCGCTCTCTTTTCTTCTCCCCAGGGGCTGTCTGTTCTACGGACCGCCTGGGACGGGAAAAACGTTGGTGGCTCGAGCTCTCGCCAATGAGTGCAGCCAGGGGGACAGGAAGGTCTCTTTCTTCATGCGCAAAGGCGCTGACTGTCTCAGCAAATGGGTGGGAGAATCCGAACGCCAGCTGCGCCTGCTTTTTGACCAAGTAAGTCGCGCATGTATGTTCAAGGGCAGGAACTACATGCATCATAACTAACGCCTGAGATTTCCATCCAGCACCTATGGATTTACCCCCTAGCCACTATAGAGCCGCTGGCTCTTGCTTTCTATGCAGTGCCAGGAGGGGCTGCTAAGTGGGGTGACGTCCGGCGTTAGGTGCGCACCTATCTGTGTGCCCTGGTCTGATGTTCTGATGAAAGGCCGTGCTTAGACAAAAATAATAATAATAAATCATATTCAGTGCTCCATTTGTGCCCCACCTAAGCCCAATTACACACCTTATACCAGAAGCAATTATCAAAACGTAATCATTACACACGTGAGTGGATTTAAATAAAGAGCCAGCAGAAGCCCCGTTAAAAAGCCTCTTTTTATAGAATATTTTAGTGCAGGAGTAGTGTTGTATAGGTACTGGAAGTACATGGTTTTTATTGCTTCGTTACAAAAAAACACTGTTCAGCCGCAGAACGAGTTTAAAACAGATGTGTTTGACGAAAGCGAACACCCCCCTTGGTAAACTACCTGCATTTTTAATAAGATGGGAAAATGTGTGAGACGTTCACCTGCGAGGAGCTCGACCCCCTGTCCGCGCAAGTTCCATGTCTTAATGAACACGGGACGCCTTTACAATGGGAATGAGAATAGCACCACCTAGTGGGAAAGTGCGGGATGGCAAGTCGTTTACTTGGCATTGGTACTTCATGAAAGGAAAGCTGCAGATCGCTAGGTATTGCTTTTAGGCAAGGCTGAGATATATAAAACTATAATGTAGCTTACAAATAGACTGAAGAACTGCTTGAACTATATATTATACAGGCCCAGCCAAGCTCACTGGGGTTGGACCTTTATAATATATACCATGTTTGGTTGATTATAAGACAACCCCCAAAATCTGAATATTAATTTAGGAAAAAAGAAAAACCTTGAATATAAGGCGACCCTAAAGGGAAAAAAGTTTTACCAGTAAATGTTAATTCATGTAAACTATTTTTATTAATAAAAGCTATGATTGAGAAAAAATATTTTTTGTTTTTATTTCCTTTTATTTTCCAACCTGCCCCCCAGTTATGCACATCTGCCCCAGAAATGCCTTATACTCCCTATATACCACTCTGCCCCGTGTTATGCCTTTTGACCCCCTATGTGCCACTCTGCCTCCCCATTTAACACTCCCCCGCCCCCTTAACTTACCGGTGCTTCTGACTCCCAGTGTGTTGTCCAGGCAGCGTACAGACGTCTACGCAATTCGCGTAGACAACTTCCGCTGCAGCCGGAAGGAGGTGCGGTTAGCAGCGGAGGTTGTCTGCGTCCATCGCACAGACCTTCCCCGGCTGTCAGAGATCAGAGTTCCGCGCACCGGTGCAGGGAATTGTTTGTGACAGTCAGAGGGTGATTGTGCGATGGACGCAGACAACCCCCGCTGCTAACCGCACCTCTTTCTGGCAGCAGTGGAAGTTGTCTACACGAATCACTTAGACGTCTACACGCTGCCCCGGCTATATACCAGGGACTCAGAAGCACCGGTAAGTTGGGGGGGGGGGGGAGAAATCCAGGTCCCTTGCAGTGCTGCGGGGGATCTGGATCTTAGTCTCATAGTCAGACCTATTTGAGGTCTGATTATAAGACGACCCCGATTATAAGGCTCTTTTGCTCTGGAAAAAACCTCGTCTTATAATCGAGCAAATACGGTATATTGAAGTCAAGGCGCTAAAACCACAATTCTCCTCCGAAAGTCAGTAGGCCCCTAAGTCTTTTTTTCTACCCATGTAGCTGTTACTATACAGCAAAGATTTCCTGTGCTTTAAAATGTGATTGTTGACATGTCACTTATCGCTGATATTTCTATGTATGGATGCTATTCTCTCTGACTTTATATATCATTTGTATTGGTTGTTATAGGCTTATGTGATGCGGCCATCTATAATATTTTTTGATGAAATAGATGGGCTTGCCCCAGTCCGCTCCAGTCGGCAGGATCAGATACACAGGTGAGCTCATTCCCATTGATTTATATCACGCGTTTTCTATTTTGAAATATCAAGTTTGCCCATGTTTTTGAAGTTAAACTTTAATAATAAGGGGAAACTTTCCTTTGAGGCAGTGCTTCTTATCTGTGCATCATCAGTTTGATATTCAGTGTTTTATTTCATGGTTAAACTTGCGGTGCCAGGTGTAGAAATATCACAAGTGTTCTTGCCCACTGCCATGACACCGTGCGGGGCACTACGCATCATCATGATGTCATCACATTAAGACGCAGGAACACAGTTTCTGCTCATTTTTCTGGGCAAATTTTATCTCCCAACTTCCCCAGGCAGGTGTGACGTTTGCTTTCATGCAGGCTGTATCAGTAACGCCGGTCCGTGTTCTCATTCTCCTTCCAGCTCTATTGTGTCTACCCTGCTTGCCCTCATGGACGGGCTGGATAACCGAGGGGAAATCATTGTTATTGGTGCTACCAACAGACTTGACTCGATAGATCCAGCACTCAGGAGACCTGGCCGATTTGACAGGGAATTTCTTTTCAGTTTACCTGATCAAAAGGTGAGCAGCGGGATCTTCCGTTACGCTTTTCCCCGTTTAATACCAAAAATATCATTTTATTCTTTTGTTAAATTCTCGTGGGAAGCAGGCCAGTTGTTGGCTTAGTATCCTTAGTGTAGAATTGGCCACCTTTTGACCCTCTTGGGCTTATAGATTAATATGTGGTCGAGATGTTTTTGTGTAAAGCCGAGATTCATGTTCTTGTTTCCCTTGACAGGCACGAAAGCACATTTTACAAATCCACACCAGGGACTGGAACCCCAAATTGTCTGATGCCTTCTTGGAGGAACTTGCTGAAAAATGCGTTGGTAAGAATAATGTTCTAGAAGGAGAACAAAATGCCCCTGAGATGCCAGCTTAGCATCCTCCCTACATAAACTATACATTATACAGGGCCAGCTCAGCCCTTCTCCTGGAGTAGGTTATGAATTACATTGGTTTAGAATTAGTGAAGCTATGTTATCTCATTTCATGTGAAAATGTACAAAAAAAAAAGGCCAGCATGCTCGTAATAAAGCCAACGTCTCTACCCGGAAAACCTGCCAGAAAAAGGAATAGTCCATAGGAGAAGCTCACCGGCGTTGGCCCTTCATAAGGGTCCATACGATATGTCCTAAAGCAATGCATTAAAAATTGTTTATTCACTAAACTATTATGCCTTATGTGAAGGGTCATCGCGGGTGAGCTTCTCCTCGGGCCGAGCTGTAGCGCTGCGACATGTCCATTAATAACGTTTCCATCAATCTTGTAGAACTCTGCAGCTGCTTTTATTTAGTGGCGAGCAGCACAGTTGCACAGTTATTATCCCCCTATACTTGCTATGTCAGCATTTAGCACCAAATTATTTTCTCTTGTTCGCGTTTATTTTCTGCAGATTTATCTGTATTGAAAAAGAAACAAAAAAAACACCACTGATTGATCCAAGTCAATAAGCAGACATTTACTGCTTTGTACGTCTTGTGGTCTTGTCACCAAGTGCTGTATTCAACATAGACCCCATCACTCCATGCGTGTCCCTGGAAAGAGTACATGCACACAAACACACACACGCACACACAACACTAGACACTCACACACACCGTCTTTAGTACACTGCCTTTCAAGCAGGGGCGTAACTAGACGCCTCAGGGCCCGGGTGCGAGAATCTGTTAAGGGCCCCCCACCCCCTCACCCCCCCAAAAAACATGATTTTTACCCAACAATTTTTTTTCAACAAATTCAATTTACATATTGAATCATATCTGTAAAAAAATCAAAGAAAAAGGGGCGCATGTACAAAGGGCATAATCCAGGGGTGTCCAAGTTTTTTCTGCAGTGGGCCACTTCATCAGAATTGTATACGTGCGCGGGCCGCACTCATTGTTCACTGTGACAAAAAATATGGCCTTTAATAAAATATGCAGATTAAAATAAAGTAAAATGACACAAAACCTTTACTCTTCCTCTCTGATTTCTGGGCCTAGAAAGTTTTGCGACTACAAATTCAGGATTCCCTAGATTTATTCTAGGGATGAACTAAAATGAAAATTCTGGACCAAAACATTCAGGGTTCACTTAGCCAAAACCGAAAATGACTCCCACCTTTAAAAATAATAATAAAAACTCACATTTTTAATAAAAGTA
>VKOC01003239.1:0-55586 GCA_009364415.1 Spea multiplicata
TGTGTGTGTATATGTGTGTGTGTGTGTGTACAAACTGTTTAAAATGGCCTTTTAGTTTGAGTGAAGTCAGTGCCCGGTAATCTCTGTGTAAATGGAATATATTTTCCCGGCTGTCTGTGAGAGACGAAGCACGCATTTAATCGCCGGCTTTCCTATCTGGAGACTTCATCAGCTGTTTGTGAAACGCGCTTTGTGAAAGGCATTGTTGGCGCTGTGCGTCGTTTTCACTTGCTGAGTGCTTTTAACAGAATTTGACACCTTTTAGTCCTTAAGCCACGATGTCTTCATTCACAGAACAAGCTTTTCCTAAAGTGATTTGAGTTCCTTGGGGCCGGGAATTCGACGCTCAGTGACATTTTAAAAAATGTAACAAAATAACCCTAAATAAATAAAACAAATAATAACGTGATTCATTTACCCCCCTGGAAACAAGACACTTCAGCTGTCATAATAACCTTAATGCATGAGATGGGCAAATGCAAATGCATGGGGGGATTCTGCATGACCTCCCCTCCCCCCCTATACATCTATTGCATGATATACTTGCTGCCAGTCAGCAGTATAGACGAGTAGAAGCGCTTCCATTGATTTCCGTGCACTTTCCTGCCATTGAGTGTCCGCTTCAAGCAGCCAATCAGAGGCTCGGAGCGTAGGACCACAGAGGAGGCATTCTGCTGCAGCTCTGGTGCTGCAGCTTCTCCATTTTCAATAATGCATATTACAGTGAATATTACAGCTACGTACGTGTCCTGAAAACAGATCAGGGACCTGGAGAAAAAAAACTATCATTAAAGCCTAAAAACTATATGTGTCCTCATTTTAAATGCAAATTGGTGCTTCTGCACGCACACCGCTGGTCTCGTATAAACATACTATCGCCATCGTGCACCCGGTTGCCTTTCTCTGATTGGCTATTCATTTTTTTAATGTTTGTAATAAATTTTTTTGTAACCGGTGGAGAAATCAGCAGAATGTGCAAAAATCCTGATTCCATGGAAATTAGGTAGAAAAGTTTTATGAAAATATGATTTTAATGATGACGTTTTCACTTTAAAATAAATAGCACATATTTAAAAAAAAATGTATATTTTTGTTACATTCTCATAACACTGATAATATTTTTGTATTCCTGGCAATCCTGTCTGATCCGGGTAGAGTTTGCGGCACGATACCAAATAACAATAATTGGACCCATCGGTGCGGTCTTATTACACACAATTTGTGTATTTATTCCCCCCCATTTATTGGGGTGAACGGGAAAAAGGTTTGCATAACATAGAAATTGCACAACAGCTGACTGCGTCACAGCCATATCCCCACCACAAACCAAAAATATCCAAGAGAGTTCCTTAGGAAATCAACAAGTTTAATATTAAGGTGGCATTGAACCAAAAAGCCTTAGCGCCAGGCAAGCGCGGCGGGTGCCCGGGGGGCCCGGGCGAGTCTGGCACCGGTGGTTTTATATAGCGCCATCAAATTCCGTAGCGCTGTACAATGCAATGTGTAGAAGTTGGTCTGGTACCTGCGATGGATGCAACAAGGCCTCCACAATGTATAGGGCAATGCTAAGGCTGTAATTTATACTATATACTAATTAATATCTATCATTAAACCGATGATGTGAATTAAATAATCATCATAACTTCATATTCATTCATAATATATATCAACAATGTAATACTAGTAGAGCACGGTATATATTAATACATATATTACTATACATATATATACTATTACTAATACAACTATTATAAATTAATTATATACTATATAGTACACAAGTTAAAATATAGTACCCACGGTATATATTATCTCCTATAATTAATACACTATATAAATAAAGAAATTATTTTATTATTATATATATTTATTTTATTTATTTAAAATATTTTAATAATAGATGTTAAATCGATCAGTGAGGTTGTGGAAGGCCGGGTAACGCTAGGAGATTTGTATTATTAAAATGAATGCGAAAAAAGCGAAAGTCCGCAGTATTGATTTATGTAAAGGTCTTGCAGGTGACTTTTCCCTTTTAAGCAGAAATTCGTCACGCTAAATCAGCTCGTTTATCCAGAAATACAATCCTAATGGCTTCCATTCTGCTTATGCCGTATTTTCGCGGAGTAACGTTACAGCGTCTCCTGGGGGGGGGGTTCACCGCTCTTACATCATAGCTCGGTGTCTCAAAGCACAGTGTGTTCCTCTTGGTTTCGCCATAAACCCTTTAAGTGCCAGAAGCGTGAAACTCACAGCGCTCTCTTCTCTTCTGGCACTGAAAGGGTTAAGCGGGTGGCTTTTGCACATCCTGCGACGCCACTTTAAAAAAAAAAAATCTTATATTTTAATGAATGAAACGCTTTTGAAATGGGGAAGTTTTTGGGGATGAATGAGCTACATTCAAAGAATGAAGAACTGCAGTAAAGAATTTGCTAGGGCTTTTTTTTTTTCAATTTAACCCCTTTTGTCCATGTAACAGTTAAATGGCGAGAAAAAAAAAAGTGCCTCGTGGGCTTTAACATAGAGAGTTAGTGAGATCCCTGCGCGAAAGCGTAAATATTCCACTCAAAGGCGGGCATAGAGAATTACTGCTATTTTATTTATTTTGGTATTTTTTGATAAATATGTAGTTAATGAGGGGGCAGGGTGCATTGGGGAGCCATAGCTGCCAACACTCCTATACTTTTAGCATCATTCTCCTTCCAGTTATCTAGTGTACTGTAAATTTCTGGGCTAGCTTTGCATGTTGAATGCCCGCATTCGGCACTATAAGTGAGTCGCGTTAATTCCCCCCCGAACGTTTAAAGGGGCCGGGGAGCTATCATATACATTAAAGTGCATGCGATGGCTGGCGCGTTGCTTTAGTAAATAGTTAATGTACAGAGATTTGTCTTGAATTATGTATAATACATACAGCGTCCCTCTCGCAGAGCAAGCTCTTTAGGGTTGACTTTCCGAATGGACGGTTTAATGTCCCGGGAAGTTAAAGAATAATGCGTAGGAATGTCTTTTCCGAGTACTTTAACGTGCGCTGTCGACAATGTTTTTTAAAAATAAATCGCTTATCTCCGCCATGGGCCGATAATTGGAAATCAATGGGAGTGCATTTTACGCATGCTCATGGGGGGGGCTCTCATTAGGATCGCACCCAGTAACCAGCGCTGGGAAGTTACGCGGAAAATACTATCCCTGAACAAATTTCTTGCCCCCGAAAATTAGCGGGGGGGGGGGGGGATGGGAAAAGAGCAAATGAGTACGGAGGTAAAAATGACCCCATAAATTTATAAGGGGGACAGGATGAGGATGTAAAGGGCATTTAAATATACATGATGAGTGTAGTCATCCCAAACGCCTAGTTAACTGAATGAACCCGGCATTCTGCCCTCAGCAGAGGACTCAGACAGTATTTGGGCGAGTTATCGTAAAATCACTCAATTGAAAGCTTTTACGTCGCTCGCCCCCGTTTTTCCCACGCGGTTTATAGAGGGCACTCCGTTCGTCTGACAGCGTTCCTGATACCGCGTGATCCTCTCTCCGGGAATTATCATATCTTTCATTTTCAAACCATGCACTATTATTTGGGGAGTATATGGGGTGAGAGGCATTAACCGGGCCGGATTCAGATTGGGAAACCCAAATCTGCTCCGCTTTCAGCTATCGGAGTCCATGTGATATTCTTCTTAATATGTTTGGGGGGGGGGGAAGAACCTCTCAGTGTTCAATGTACCTGCCTGAAAGAAATATTATCCATACCGGTAGGCAGAACTACGTCATCACGAGTTAAGACCTCTCTTGTTATTTAAATTTGGGGGTGGAGGGAGGCCAAACGGGGGGAGGCGGGGAGGTCGGGGGGGGGGGCACATACTGTCACAAACTTTATGGTCCGCTCTGATGTATGGCGTCCTGGTGTGGGCAAACTAATTGCGGGGGGGGGGGGGGGGGGTTAAGTGGCGGTGCCAGGTGTTTATAATCAGGCAGCGCTTTATAATGCGTTCTTGGTCAACCTTGTATAACCCGTGTGGGAAACGCGGCAGCTGAGCTCTTCATGTGAGATCCACCGCTGCTCAGACCGTGCCCTGTACGCCCCTGACACCCCCCGATACACCTGATACCTCCTGATACCCCCGATACCTCCGATACCCCCTCTAGGGGGCTTTAACACCTCGAGAGATTCGGGTAAATGAATGAGCCAGGGGAACGCGCGATTCTGCGAGCGCCTCACCTACTAGGTTCGGGAGGGGGGGGCAGGGCAGACCGAGGCTCCTCCCCCTCCTGAGACTACACTCCCGCCCCTTTCGGGACTGCTTTCCCGGCACGACCTCCCTCGTTGAGCAGAGACACGCAGGCTGTGCGCGGGCGAGGACTTATAACCCACCGGCCGGGAGCGAAGGAGTTACTCGGTCCTGCGATCTATTGGAATACAATCTCGTTTCCCATTGGAGCTTCTGCGGAGTGGATCTGCCTGTTACAGGCAGTGTTTGGTGTTGAAAGGGGGGGGATCCGCGTTGTGTTTGGAGAGGACGCCGTCCCAACAGGTAAGGATAAGTCAGCGAAATGCTTTTAAGATCGGCTGGGGACCTAAGGGTTAAACTTTGTAGCCGTGCTGGCTTTTTAAATGGGCACCTGGTGTATCTCCCCCGTGTCAGCCATGCGTTTAACCCCTTGCGGGTGGGTGGCTGTTGAGTTGCCCGCTACCGCAAGTAAAAAGAGTTTATTTACTGGCTAAGGCGAAATAGTGATAATTTGTAACTTTTCTATGCGGGGGGTGGGGATTCTGGTGCGCATCTGTTTGGGGTTCACCATGCGCCCCGGGGCTGATCGGGTACCCTGGGTGATGGGTCTCGGTGGGTTGTTTGTACGGCGCTCCGTGATCAGCACCCCACACCCCACGCCGACCTTTCTCGCCACTTCTGCGTGGGTGATCCCTACAATCATTTCTGATTCCCCCCCCCCCGTCTACCTTGCTTCATAAATTCATTACATTATACTAACTTTCAAGCTATTCCCCCCCCCCCATCAAAACCCAATCTCACCCTCCTATTAATATCAGCCTCTGACTCCCATCACCCTCATCCAGATGCGCGTTTTGCTGTGGGTGGTGGGGGCTGCTGAAGAGGAATTGAATCCCACAAATCACCCCATGCTTGGTCTGAATAACTTCTTCCTCGCTGTACGTTCTGCAATTTACAATAGATTCTGGAATTCGTGAATATTCTATCATTTATTATTAATTTATAGGTCATCTGCCTTTCCATTCTGGTCATTATTAATTGGGGGGGGGCTCGTCATTATGTGATCTCTGGGGTAATGTATAACTGAACTTTAATATATTAATAATAAAATATTTTATATATATTTTGTTCTCATGTTTTAGACTTTTTCTTCCACGTGATCATATTTCGTTGACCTTGTAATACCTGTTCTGTGACTCCCTGCCACCCACATATTATTATTCTTATTAATTTTTTTTATTTTGGCCTTGGCGGCTTAGTCATGCCGTGTGGCCACGGGTGGCACGTTTGTAGAATAAATGAACGGCTATCAAAGCTCCGGTTTATTCCAGGCGTGCGATTATTTGGCTAAATCCTTGTCGATCCCCAAAGTTCCTAATTACGTGGATATTCCAGCGTCTAAAAATAACTCCTTTTACGTTAACGTGTTACGGTTTATGGCCGTCGGGAGCCTGATGTATAGAAAGCCCATTGAGTATTAAGGACCAGAGGACTTATGGAATGGTCACGTTGGCTCTGAAGGGGTTAAGGTATAATGGGGGATCCATGTTTGTTTGTTTTTGTTGATGGAAACTTTTATAAAGGAAAACATAGACTGTTCACATTGTTACTGTTTCATAATGTACAGATCAAGAGGCCATCATCTAAGACTGGAGGGTCAGAGGCTTAGATAGAATGTAAGGAAGTTTTACTTTAAAGGGAGGGTGGTAGATAAATGGAACAGTCTCCCAGCAGAAGTGGCCGGGGTTAATACAGTAAGGGAATTTAAACATGCATGGGATAAGCATATGGCTCCTGAATCTAAGACGAGACCGACGACTGAGTACGGTTTGAGTCTTTACAGCAGGGAAAAAGTTGGGCTAGACGGGGGCCGAATGGGGCCGATCTGCCTGCAAATTCTAGGTTTATTTACTAAAATCAGCGGCATTATATTATATTCCTACTTTATTTTCTTTGATTATCAGTCCTTTGAATATTTAAGCCAGAATCTGATTCAGTTGCTGCGCATGGATAACTTTAATGTCGAATGAATTGGGTTTCTTCCTCCCCTGGGTTTTGAAAGTCGGACCCGTTCGGACCGTCTAATCTGCTGTCAAGACCTTTTAATCAGTCGTCGGCCTCGTCTTAGATTCAGGAGCCATATGCCGATCCCATGCATGTTTTCATTCTCGCTGCATCACCCTCTACCACTTCTGCTGGGAGGCTGTCCCTTAATCTACTACCTTCTCAAATCTCAGGCAAAAATGACCAGCTTCATTTATTTTTGGATCTAGGAAATCTTAAGGAGGCTGGGGCCAAAATCTGATGATATCAGCGGTGGTGTCTGGGGTTTTGGCTGACTTGGTGTTGGGTTGATGCTGACAGTAGGCTTTACATCATGCAGATGTCCTGGGGTTAGCCGAGCCTTTCCTGAATGTACAGGAAGCCTGAAAGACGCTTCCACGTTTACCGGTATCGCTGCAAATTTCCATTTAAATAGCCAGTTTTACCTGGAATTTTACAAATCAAAGGCGACGTTTGCCATTCGGCGCTACTGGGAGCCTCCGTTATTCATTCGCAGTATCCTCATCTCGGCTTACGCTCCATTCCCGCACCTTAAAGTTACTAATGTGCATTATAATCGCAATCATACTTTAAACAATCAATACTCTTGCAAATGAATGGCATCTCATTGCACATAATATCTGAGGCTACCAGGTTAGTTTCTTTTGTAAAATGCATTTTAGGCTATTTAGTGAAAACACTGAAAATATGCAAAAAAGGTGTTCTTGCGTTTTCTGTTGAAATTTAAATTTATGCTGAAGTTAAAAAAGGTGTGTTTTTTGTTTTTTTTTTTTGTTTCACCTAAAATGTTGTGCTCTGTACTGTGATCAACCATCTAAAGAGAAGAGGGTGGGGGAGGGGAGTAGAGGAAAATATTAATTATCAATGAAACCATTGGGTAAAGAAATACATGTCCAATATTGTGCAAATATATATATTTTTTATTTTTTTTTGTATTTTAGTATGAAACTCTAAAACGAGGGTCTTGGCTAGTTTTGTGTATTTACTCCCAGAGTTAATACATGAATACTCATATCTGCGTGTTAGCGTAAGCGTGTCGGTGGAATGCAGGCCGTGTTGCGTGTTCTCCGTGGGTCACGTGGCAATAAGGTGTGGTGGCTGTTTGTCTGCCGTCTGACCTCGATACACACACACAGGTGTGAGTCGGGTTTCATCACTCTGTGCAAAGCCCTTAATCTCCGGATAGCTCAGGTTACCAAACAGGGCTTGAGCAACGCCACATCCATCCCGCCTGTCGCGCTACCCGTGTGTTTTGATTTTTCCGCCTGCATCTTAAAAAAAAAAAAAAAAAAAAAAAAAAAAACCACGTTACCGGCTAACGTTCCCTCCACCGTAAACTCGCACCGTCTTCGTTAAATTGTACTCTTAGGCTCTTGGCTCATTTATTGTCTCCGCTCTCCCATGAGTGCGTGTTACCGTGTGTTACGATATTGCCTGGATCCGGGCATTTTCTGGGCAAATTTATTACATAAAAATAAATAGCCGACTCTACTCATGATGTCAGAGTAGGTGGAAGTATCCCGACAGGAAAGCCAAAATAAAAATTCTAGTTGCCGAGTGAGATGGGCGTCCCTTCAACGTTTTGGAATTAAAAATGTAATAAAGTTGTTGTATGTAGATCCAGAAAAAGGAATTTTAAAATAGGTTCTCCTATTGTGAGAATCTTTTACCGGCACAGAAAGGGTTAAATGCTCTTTTTTTTTTTTTTTACGTTAACCTTGTTTTCTTTTGCTTACCACAAGGCCCAGAGCTTGTTACTGAGCAACAGCCCACTTTAAGGCGTCTGTAAGTGCTCGTGTGTGTGTGAGGCCTGCGTCTTCCTAGTGTGGGGGCGTAAGGGTTAATTTGTGTTGTCTTGCAGTAAATGCAATAAGGATTTTTTTATGTAATTACTGAGGATTTCTTTACAGCCCCGGCTTCCTGACCTCCAAGGCACAGGGCATCCTCCAAGGGCAAATTGTCCCCCCAATCCCTTTTGACGCATACACACACGCATACACACACGCATACACACCTCCATCTCTATACACACAATCTTGGCTCCATTATAACTCCTAAAATGCCGCTTTGCCATGAAATCCACAAATTCTCTTCCTGCGTCTGGTTTTGCTTGCGCTATTGTAAGAAAAAAAAAAAAAAACTTCTCAACAAATTGACTGCTATGCTAATTATCCTGCCTGAGGATGATGGGTGTCAGCTTGTAGCCGTATAGCGGTCTCTGAAATGTTCTGGGGTTTGTTTGGTTTTTTTTGTTACTGTTACTAAAAGTATCCGCCTCTGCCGCTTTCATAAATGTGCGCTTGAAACGTAATAAGGTTGTTTAGGAGTCGAATCTCGCCCGTTCCCCGCGTCCGTCCAGGTAAAGGGAATCTTATTTCCGTAACAAAGCCGTGGACAGCCTGAAAGCTATAAAAGCGCACGTTGAATGCTGCGAGCCGTACAGCGCCTCGTGAAACCGTATGTGTAAATATTGGCCCGGGGGGGCGGTATCTGGCAGCAGAGCTGTGTTTATGGCCTAAATGACATCAAAGGACGGTCCCGGCCCTCTGGCGGGCCGCTTTTCACATGCGCGGGGTGGAATGAGTCATGTGCTGAGAAATTGTACGAATTACCCCCACCCCCTGCAAAGTTAGATGCACATTCTTGTGGGAATGCATATGTATTGAAAACTTCCTATACACCCCAGGGGAGGAAAAAAAATGTTGTTTAACTAATTGTACTTTTGTGTTTTCAGGCAAAATGACAGAATTTGGCATCAGAAACATGGACCAAGTTGCTCCGGTTTATAACATGCACAGAGGAATGCTTAAGGTAATATTCCCGTCTGCTACTCTTAGTTAGATATTTATATTTTTTATTTAATTTTTTTCTTGTCTGGCAATATTTACATTTAAAAAAAAAACCAATTTGAATTATTTATTTTTAATTTACATATCAAAACATGAGTATTGTGATTTTTGCCTTTAAAGAGAATATTCGCCATTGTTTTGAGCTCTATGAATAAAAGAAATAATGCATATTATCACCGGACGCCTTCTTCACAATGATACCAGTGGACTAAAAGAACACAAATCCCAAACTGCTTTGATGAATGATAATTCCATACATTGAAAACGTTTGAAATTTGTTCTTGTCCTG
This sequence comes from Spea multiplicata, assembly GCA_009364415.1. Lineage (NCBI taxonomy): Eukaryota > Metazoa > Chordata > Amphibia > Anura > Pelobatidae > Spea > Spea multiplicata. The sequence continues at coordinate 9,432 of VKOC01003239.1, forward strand.
GCAGACTGCAGAAAAAAAAAAATATAATAATTTTTGACATTACGCATAAACCCACAAAGTATCCCAGATGGCCGATCGTTTGCTCCAGTCATCATTGCTGCTGTATAGGTCAAATTGGGATAGATTTTCTACATTTATTTGTATATGTTTTCCGATAAGAGGTTAACAAATGCCCAGCTATGATTGGTTAAAGCCATGCCTTTAAAGATACACAAATTTTCTCTAACTTTTGACGTGTGCGGTCTGTTGTGTACGGTCACTTATGGGTTAAGAGGCTTAAATGGCACCCTTGTCGTTTTTTAAAAAGAGCACTGATTTTCTGTACACAAAGGATTGTGTGATCAGTGGGGGTTTTTTTTCTTTTTTTGTGTTGGGCAAACACACTTCTGGCTTAAAACCGATTGTATAGCTTTGCAGGTCTCATTGTTCCTTATCGGCGAATCTACCCCAAATATTTACACGCAGCCATTCAAAGGAGGGGGCACTGAGGTGGGACCACTATGATGTTTGAGATAGCAGCTGAATCACTTCTTTGTGTGTCTTAATTGCATGTGACTCTCGGCTAAGGTCTAGACATCAGGTTTCTGAATTATTTATGGCCTTTGTGTACTTTAAATCTGGAATTCTAACATAATGTTGGTGTTAGCGTGTGTTACAGTGTGTGTGTGTGTTTATGTAGTTTGTTTTTGTTTGTTTTTTTTCCCTATCCCTTGAGTTATCGGCAGCCTATGCTGACGGGAGTTATTCTATTTCCTTTCTAGGTGTGGCCGAGGTGAATGAATGATATAATAATGTGGTTGCATGTGCTTTTATTTTTAGTAAGCCCCAGTATAATTTATGGCTAATGAATGGTGCCGGTGTTCACCGGCGCTTAACGAGTCCCACACAGTGTGATCTGTGCGGCAGGAATGCATTAAACCGCATCTCTCTCTATAAATCGCCGGAGTAATCGCCTCCGACATGATTTTCTTTTTGTTACGAGACTTTAATTATAGTCTTGCGGAAATGTCTTTTATTTGTGTCGGAATCCACGTTTCTTACGACGGGTCCATTTTCTGTGTATATAATAGGGAAAAAAATGATATTTCTTTCTAATTTTATCCCACGCTTGTACCGTGAAAATATAATGGATAACTTTTTTTCTTTAAATATTTTTTTTAAATAACAGTTGGTGCTTTTTGTTCTTTAATGTTTTTTAAATATTTAAATGATCAATAAATTCTGACTTTTTTCTGATTTTCCACTCTTCTAGCGCCAGTTGGCATTTGACAATGTAAACCTTTCCGCCTCTGTCTACACTGGGTTATTTTCCGCGTATGAAGATGAACAGGCTGTACCCACAGGGCTGGACTCTCTACCCCATGGTAAATGGTGTTTTTTAAAAAAAAATTATACATTTTTTTTTTCTGCTGACCACTTATTGTTACTAGTATTTTCATGAAATAATTATGCGTATCTACGTGAATCCACACGGTTGCTACATTAATAGCTGATAAAGACTTGGATATCGACCACCATCGTTTTGGATTAACGAGTATTGAAACCCCCATCTTCAATAACCTATCGTTGCATATAAATGCTGCCCCCGACACCGTGATACTTTGTAGGCAGGTCAGATAACGAAGGAAATCCTAATCCCTCCTCATCCTTCCAATTTATACGTCCTGCAATATATAGAAACAATTGTTCTCTGCGCATGTGCCATGGCCACCTTATGGACTCTCTGATCCAAGGCCAATGGATACTTGTAGCTCCAAGCACCGGTGACCACCTTATTTCTGACTCCCGTTATCCTATGATTGTCTTCTCAGATTCCAACAGCTGTGAGTTTCCACTTCTAACGCCGTGCAGCAAAGCCGTGATGAGCCAGGCGTTGAAAGCCACTTTTAATGGGTTCAAGAAGGAGCAACGGAGACTAGGAATTCCCAGCAGTAAGTCCGTTTTACATATATATATATATTTTTTTATATATATATTATAATTTATTAAATTATTTACAAAAGTTAGTGTAGACCAGAAATGGACACTCATGACATTCCAGAGGCTGTAGGCAGCTTCACTATGAATTAATTTAGAATTTAAACAAAACATTAAAAGGGACTTTTCATTTGTGAAACTTTCCCGAGCGTTAGTCATCCGAAATGCATTCTATAAAGAACAAGAAGCTATTTTGTGTCGGCGTTACTTATCGAAGATGTAACTTTTTGGCTGTATAATGAGAACGCTGCAAAAAAGGCTACAGATTATGAGGCTGGTTGTAGGATTATTATGGGAATGGAAGTATTCATGGTGGTAACATTTTTGATATTTGGGATGGTTCTCTTGGATCAAGGGCTGGCTGCAGATGCTTTATTCGCTTTTGGTGTTTCTGTGTTTATGAAATAATAATCTAAGTGTTCTCTTCTGTGCAGATCCATGGCTTTGGAATCAAAACCAAGTGTGTCAGTGGCTGATGTGGGCCGTTAAGGAGTTCTCCTTGGAAAATGTCAATTTTCAGAAGTTTGTCATGACCGGCGGGAACTTGTGCAATCTTGGAAAAGAACAGTTTCTCGAACTGGCTCCAGATTTCGTGGGTGATATTCTATGGGAACATCTGGATCAGATGATGAAAGGTAATTTCGGATTTGGAAAGCCGGTGCGATTACTTTAAGGAACGGCACGAATCTGTACGATACTTGTTCCCGATAATATGAATTAAAGATATTTACTTTTAAAATAGCTCCATTCTTGGGAGGGGTAAAAGCAATATGCTTGGGAGAGGTAGAGATCTAGCCTCTTGTTACTCAAGATGAGAAGAAGCGTCCCAATAATTTGCGTCTTTATATATAATATATAAAAGCTTCCTGCCAGAATGTGGTTTTTTTTTTTGTTATGTTTTTTTTCATGCCAATGTGTTTTTATCTTATGTTATAGAGCACCAAGAAAAGGTACACGACCATTATTCCGACAACTCCCAAAACAGCTCTTTTTCTCAATGGATAAACACAGACTCTCTATGTAAGTAGCTGTTGTTGTATTCCTTTTCCTGATTTCTCCGACCAGATATTGTAAATTTTGTTGCATGGAAATCCAACACTTTTTGGGTTAGAAGTGCGACGACAAACCGAATTTTGAAATTGAGCCATGGGGTCTAATATTGCCATCTTCTCTTCTAGATTTCAATTTGGATCCTTTGCAATATGGATCACAGGTGAACGGCTACCCCAAAGCAACAATGTACAACAATGAAATGTGCCAGGCGTCTACTGGACCGAGTATTCCCAGTGCCAAGCAGGAGTTCCAGCCATACCCTTGCTTGAAGTCCATGGGCGCAAATTATGCCTCTCTTAACCATGACTTCCGAAACAACGGCCTCAATGTTCTCTTGAACTCATTAAATTCTGGTAGGTTACTGTTTTTTTTTTTTTTTCGGAAACTTTTTTTTTTATATTTTTTATTTCATTGTATGAGAAAAACCATTCACATTTCACTTCTTATTCTCTAGGAAAATCCATTGACCACGATTCAGCGGACAGCGGTGCGGAGAGCTTTGAAAGCACCGATTCCTTGCTGCAGTCCTGGACCAGCCAGTCGTCGCTGGTAGACATGCAACGCGTGCCTTCTTACGACAGCTTCGAAGAAGACGGCAGTCAGGCGTTCTGCGTTAATAAGCCGACCATGTCCTTCAAAGATTACATTCAGGACAGAAACGAGCCGATGGAACAGGGGAAACCAGTTATACCGGCAGCTGTCCTCGCTGGCTTTACAGGTGAGATATGGGAATATTTCTATATGTAGTCATCGTGTGTAATGCGAGTCTTCCTTTTCTTCTCTCCACCCATTCACTTATCTTTGAGACATTCAAAGAGCTAGCGAATGGTATTTATATTCCAGTTTTACCGTAAACCACCTCTTAACAATACAATAAACATCAATTTTACTCAATCTTGAAGTTAAGTTTGAATGTATATTAAAAATGTTGGGGGTTTTTTGTTTTAAATTAGTAACCTTCTGTCCTTTTCATTTTAATAGGCAGCGGACCTATTCAGCTATGGCAGTTCTTACTGGAATTATTAACGGATAAGTCCTGTCAACCATTTATCAGCTGGACGGGCGATGGATGGGAGTTTAAACTTACTGACCCAGATGAGGTATGCATATAATCCATTATTCCCTTTTTGGCCAGTTCATAGAGATTTTAACACCAACAATTTAAAGCTCAGATTATCTAATGTGCCATAAAAATTCACATTTGCCAATATTGGCCATTTGTTCGTTTTCTTTTTTATTATATCATGTTTTCGGTCAGAGTAGATATTTTATTTTTTTTTATTTCCTTCATATTTTTTTTCTTTTCTTTAACTTGCCTGTCTTACGATTTTCCAGGTTGCCCGCCGTTGGGGCAAAAGGAAAAATAAACCCAAAATGAACTACGAGAAGCTGAGCCGCGGACTGAGATATTACTACGATAAGAACATTATCCACAAAACCTCCGGCAAGAGATACGTGTACCGGTTCGTGTGCGACCTTCACAATCTTTTGGGCTACACAGCCGAGGATCTACATGCCATGCTTGGTGTGCAACCAGACAACGATGAATGAGACTCGTTATGAGCCGAACATTTTATGTGAAAGAAATGCACAACTGTACTGTGAAAACGGCCACATTTGGCCAGTGTTGATGGGCCATTCGTGACCTCCAACCTCTTTTGAGACGTCCGGAGTCGCGTGAACGTGACGCACATCTTATTTTCCGGAGGAACTTTCTTCTCTTGTCCTGCCCGCCCGGTGTTGGGGCTCGATGGAAGTCTCTAGTTGGAACACAGTCCTAACTTGAAGATAATTGCACATATTAGAAGGACTGCATGGTTATTAAAAAAAGAAAGGGAACAATTGTGTCTTTGCTTAACCAAAGAAAAGATAGTTAAGGTGGAAGCAAAATAAGATAAGCAATTCTGTTATGATAAAAAAAAAAATTAAAGACCTACCATGTTTTCGTAGAATTCTGTACACCATTCGTTTTTCTAAAGAGGAATTCTGGGGCAAAGTTCTAAAACAACTGTAGCGGGGGGCCAATCGGATCCCCCCAAATAATAAAACTCTTGGACTGTCCCAGGTATACATAGGACACATTATAAAGAGATGGTCGGGAGCGAGGTGATGTTTTCTGTATTTTCTGTGACCTCATAGAAAGTTATTGAGCTGACCCTTTGCTACCCTCCCCCCCACAAAGGTGTTTTAATTAGGACTGAACTTTTCTTGTTTTCTATGCACAATTTTTTTTTTTAATTTTTTTTAATGGAAAAAAAGTTGGGCTTCTAACTTAATCTAATCATTTCAAGTTGTAAATAAATCATATTGGGATTTTTGTTTTCCATATTTAATTATTTTATTCCATAAGGGATGTGTACATTTTGTATATATTTCTAAATGCTTATGTTTTTTGGCCATTAGGTGCTCCGTCTTGTAGCCCTTTAATATTTAATGTTATACCATGTCTCAGGGTGTGAAAGTTTATGAATAGAACATGACTTGGTTAATGAAAATTATCTCAAAAAACTTTATTTTTTTTTTTTTCTTTGCTATGTGGAAGAAAAAAAAATGCGTTTTTAAGGGCAATTCCCCTCTTGGACAGAATTTGTTTAGAATATCTCACATCTTCGTACACTTTGTTGTTTTTTTTTTGCAAGGATGTGTATATGGTCCGGTTCATAAATGTATTTTTTTTTTTTTTATTATTGCAGTTTTGATTTTATATAGACTTTGTAATTTTTAAATATAAACCTCCTCTGCATGGTCTAGGAGGGATGTCTGTAGCAGCTATTTTAACTGCAAAAATGGTGTTTGAATTTTTTATTTTGTTTCGAGAAAGTGCCTTGTACATTTTAAGCATATATTTCTGTATAAAGTAAATGAGTTCATATTCTAAACAAATGAATCAAATTTATGATTAAAATATCTTCTGACCAAAGCAAATCTAGTATTTTTTTATTTTATTTTTTTTCTTCCTGTTAAATGTATACTGCATGTGTTTAATTTTCTAGACTATACATCAAGCAATAGTTTTATATACGTTCCTGTCTAACGTAACACCCAAGGGAGATCGCAAATTACCTGAAACACGGCTAATATACAAAGCCGGCCTTAAGTGTTCTGGCGCCCTGTGCGAACTACTCCTCTGGCGCCCCCCCATCCCAAAATAAAGGAAAAAAAATCCCCCCCTCTGCCCCTTCTCACTGCCTTCCCCCCCGCCCCTTTCTCACTGCCTTCCCCTTCTCACTGCTTCCCCCCCTGACTTAAATGAAAACACAGTTTTTTTTTTGTTTAACGTTATTTAACATCTTCCATGTTAAATAAACTTAAACTTTAACATGGAGGATATTAAATAAAGTTACACAAAAAAAAACCCCAATGTTTTCATTTAAGTCCCGGACGGTGCCCTGTTGCTATGGCGCCCTGTGCGGCCACACAGGTCGCACACCCCTAAGGCCGGCCCTGCTAATATAACTTTTGGAAGTGGAAGAATTTGGAAGAATCAGCGCTTGGGTTAAATGGAACTTGCGGTAGTGAAATGGGGGAGGTCACAAGATGACGTATAGACCTAGACGTAGTGATCCGTGGACGCTGCATGCAAATGGAGGAAGAGTTATAGTAATAGAGGTCTTCATCAAGTCTGATATGGTGGGATCTGCTGAGGTCATCAAAGATTGCCAGCCCCGCCACATTGCTTGCATCCATACAGAGGAGCGTGTGGGGTGCCAAACATTTTAGATGACTGATAAACGAAGAAGAAAGCGTGACACGTTAGACTGAATAAAAGGTAGTAATCGTACCATAAAAGGGTTTCAGCTTTCGAACTTTTGGATATTCTCGCGACCAATGTGACCAAGTCTTGCCACGCTGTATGACTTTTCACATTAAACTGTCTTCAGCAACCTCACCTTTATTCCTCCTACACGGTTTGTTTCAGTTAACGATTGTCTTTCAACCTACATATTAAATTGGTGATCATTATCACCTGCTAGGTGGACGATTAAACAATTATACCAAACTATATATGCCTACAAAATCCCTGACATTGTGCGAGTGTACCTGATGAAGTCAAAGTGTGATTACACCTAATATTGTTTTGATTTAGATTATTCTTCTTTTCACTCGCTTTACATTTTAAGTGATAAAAATAAACTATTAACGTACAGATGTATAGAAGCATCAAACAGTCCTGTATACCAATATTATGTAATTCTCTCTGTATTAAGTGTATCGTTCACCCGAGCTGCTCCATAGTGTGCCGTTGGCACAGAAGAGTCCAGATAGGGTTCAATGGGAGCGTGGCTCCAATGGCTTGGGAGTCATCCCCAACGCCTCTGCTCATCATCCCGTAGACCCAAAGACGTTGCCTGCCTTCTAAGTGAAATACCACCAGTTCCGATGAAATTCACTGTTCTATGAGGGCCGTCCAAAACTAGACTTTTTTTGGAATCTGAAATCCTAAATCAATCTCCCATGAAAACTATACCCCTGTACCTAATAGTTTAATTAAAAATTGAACTCCGTGTTTTAGAAAGATCAAATGCAACAGAGTTTTTGCTCCAGATATCTTGTGATCTAACATCCCGTGGGCTTATTAAATTATCGTTAAACTTATTTTGCTTCGTTTCATTGGAATTACCGACGTACCGTAGCAGTCCGGAGCACAGTAGGAAGTTGCTGAAATATCAAGAGAATGAAATGCGCTCAATAAAAGAAAGATCACTAAATTATTTCTAGAATTACATATTTATTTCTCAGATTTAAGAAATAAGAAGCAACAAAAGCAAGATTCCCATCTATGTGAATTTATTACGCAGAATATACATGTCTCTGGGATAAAGAGTCTCCGGTCTTCCAGTAGCTGTAACTCCAATGCTTGGAACGCTCCCGTCTAATGGTTTTTTTTTAGGGCTGTTTCATTAAATATTAGTATAATTTAAAGTGACATGTTCTTTTTTTCTGAAAAGGTATGGTTTAGTTAAAAGGTCCATTCCAGCCCTATTTTCGTGTTAAATTAATGTTAAATGTGGATTTTGTATGGACTCCAATGCATTTTACTACACGCCAATCGGCGCAGCCATTCTTTAGTTAGAAAAATAGACTTATGTCTGATTTAACTCCTCCCCCAGCTGCCTCTACTGAAAGCAGGAAGCATTCGTATGTACACTTCTTGCACATGCTCAGTAGCCATTTTTTACCCCACCCTGTTCCCCAAGCTCTTTTTCCCATTTCACTTTCCTATTTTCGTCCATTTCTCTCTCCCCACCCATTTTTTTTCCTCCCCTAGCATCCTGCCAACCAATTTTCTTTATTTTCACATTTTTTCATATACCATATAACCAAAAGTATGTGGAGACCCTTTCAGTCTATGTCATTGTAGGTATATTAAGCTTACAAAATCATGTCTTTGATCTTCAACAACAAAAACAGAAAATTTTCATGATGACGATTAAATAAACCACAATCTCACATCTAAATAAAAGGAAAATGACATCAAAGTATGAATGCATGAACCAGAGCTACACTCTTACCCAAAATCTGAATATCTGAGCTCAGATTAAAGAACAGTCCCGTTTTGCCTGTTGATACATTTGCCAACGTCTACACTTCCCATTGCCACCCAACTTCTCCGCTTGTCAAGATTGTACAGCCTTTCTGGAAGATTTAGACTTTTATGAGGTCATCTTCCAGCTCTGTTTCATCGTTGACTAATGTTCGGAACCACTTTATTGTCTAAGGGCTCTATATATCTTTTTCATTAGAGATGATTCGATGGATTGTACACTTTTTTGAAATACTTATCTTGAGACATTGTTTCAGTGATGTTGAGGAGCATTTTATTATCCAAGGACTTCACGTTTTCTTTATATTCAATTTGTCGGTTTTTTTACGGGTTTAGAATTTCTTCAGTCTTCCATTTTTTCCTGCAATTCTATTGGTTGAAAGATACTGAAGGTCTCAAACAAAATCGCGCTTGAGAGTTTGCAGACCGTGGCATTTGTACAAATGACTATAAGCCAGACATTTCACAGATTTTTAACGATGTTTGGAATCTGGGCTTCATATTTGTTGGGCTATCACGGGTGTGATCGTACGTTGGACTTCGGTCATATCCAATTTGAAGTTGGGACTTCTAAGGTCTTCGAAGCAAAGTCTTAGCCCGATGAAAGGTATCTGCATCTTCTACAGATCCTAGTTTCAAATTACACATGGATGAGGGCGACTCGGTGTGTCGTTTCCGAGCTCCATATACCTTTAAGCCGGGGGAATTTTCCATTCACGTACGGCACGCTCTGTATGCTCGCCCTGTCTTTACTTGTCTGGAACCGCATGAAATGTAACGAGGTAGATTCAAGCCGTTACTAGTCTGCAGAACCTGGCAGGACAGCTTGTCTTTTTTTTTTTTCTTTTTACAAAATGCTGATAACACCACAAAAAAAAACATATCTCTTCAGATTAACCGTACGCAGGAGTGAACACATCGAGAATGAAATACAACTGTGCGTTATCAGTGAAGGTCGTTCAGTACGTTCATTAAAACTGGGTGAATATGTGAATAGAAGACGACGGAGCCCTCTCAGCGTTACGATATGTAAGATGGAATATTTCCGCTTGCAGGTAGTCATGCAACTCTTCATTTGTTATCAAACTTCCAGCCCGCCAGGTAGATGCCCGCTGGGTTGGTGCCTTTTTTCTCCTATCCAAAGCTTTACTGCGCTGCTTTCGGCTCCATAAGTCTAGCTGGGCGATGTAAACACCCAAGAATTTTGGGCCGACCCTGGGGGCAACTGCCCCCGCGTCCCACCTCATCCCCAATTGAAATGGTCCTGTAGGTCAATACATGTTGGTGCTCCTCTTGGGTACTATGCATTTATATACAAGCACGGCTACAAGCTGCCGAGTGTAAGTCCACTTGCCCCCCTTATTTTTCATGAAGTGCCTACCTGCCTTGTGCCCCATCACTAATTCTCGGCTCCCTGTGCCTCATTAACTAATATTTTAATAGCCTTAGCATTTTCTCTCTGTACAATTCCATAATCAGACCCATCAAAGTTTCCAGCTGCAGGCGCATGAACGGAATCCGGCACCGATTCTTGGTTGACATTCAGTAGAAGCTGCAGCTTTAGGCCTTCAGTGGAATGATCTTCTGGCCTTCAAGCCTCCCACAGGTGTTTATCGTGAAAATATTTGGCTGACGCTAACTCTGAGATGTCGGAAGCGTCCTCGGCAGCTGCAATTAGTTCCTCCAATGTTAGCATTACTTGACTTAATATATTTTTGTTTTTCATTTTCCTTCTGGCGAGGTTATCTTTCTTTTCAGCACACACATTTGACAATAACCACACGTTCATCCACAAATTATTCATCCGCTGCTCTTTTTTTATATATATTTTAATACATTTCAGCTGTTTCAGCAAACCCGGTATTTCTCTAATTGTGCTGTCTTGCGGTGATTTCATTTCTCTGAAACACGTTTTGGGATACTCGACGGCTAAACTCACTAGTAGTCTCAGACTACTTCAGTACTACTTCGGGCTCTCTCCACCTAATGTATCGGTTTGTCTTTGTCGATTCTAGTCTTGTCAGACCCCTTGAATATATGTGTCTGCGTAAATTGTTGGCGCTATATAAATAAAAGATAATAAAAAATAATAATAATAAAAGAAAGCCAGGAAATCCAGTATGTCCAAAGTTTTTATGGGTGGAGGTCGGAGTTAACCCAAGTATCGAGAGGACTGGGCTGAATATGAAGTTGCGAACTGAAAGAGATGACATCTGAATATAAAATGGATCTGGCTTCTGTTCAGATATTAGGCGATTTGTTATAACAGGGAGATTCCCTTCTATACATCCCTGGTAGGGAATAAAAGGGGCAGGTGACTTAATTCTAAAAATCAAATATCACGGTAAAGAAGACCAGTGAAGTCTGAGGACCCGAGAAGGATTATCAGTAGACATTTCCATTAGTTGGTGTAGGTGAGGATATTTGTTAAAAGGACACATTAATTATATCAGCAAGGCTCTGGCAAAGGGTTAAGTGATTAAGGGAATTAGGAAGGGAGTAAAGGAGGGAGTAAGAGAGTGACAGAGTAAAGGAGTTATGGAGTAAGTATGTATGTATGTATATTATAGTAAGTGTATGTGTGTGTTAAGTGGAGTGTTAGCATGAGTGTGTAAGTGTATGTGTTAGTATAAGTGTGTGCATGTGCGTGTTAGTTTGAGAATAAATATGTGTAAGTGTGTTAATGTGTGTATGTATTAGCGTGAGTGCTTAAGTGGGGGCAAGTGGCTAATGGGGCCACTTTGCTTTATGTGCCCCCCCCTGGCCAGAAAGTGCCAACCCTACCCTGTTAGGTGGAAATCTATATTGATTATAAGACAAGAACAAGGCCTGATTAAGGTTTAATGAGCAGACTAGATGTGCCGAATGGGTGCGATCAGCCGCCACATTCTATTTCATTCATGTCAGCATCGATACGTCTCGAAACAATGCTACATGAACTCAAGAAACTGAATGCAAACTGAATATTCCTTCTCCAGACACACGCAGACAGAATGCACTTCTCTCTGTGTGTGAATAAGAAGGACCGTATTGTACAAACCGCTCTGTCAAATGTACTAAACTTTCTTTAACTTGCTCTTTGTAGGTGAGGATTGAGTTATGGGTGGAGGAATGTGGCGTGGAATGTGTTGTTTCCAAGAAACTGGTTTTAAGGTAAGATCTGCAGAATTATGAAAATATCATTTTTCTGACAATGCGCTGTCTTTCTTCTTCTGAAGAGTTGCTGAATATAGTAACGTGAGGCTAGAGAGAGTTGCGGTGTTAACATGGAATTAACTGATATAACAAGTTATTTAACCCTTGGGCGCATCTTCAATGGGTGGCATAACAGATGACGATAAACTAAATGTATTATAGGGCCACCTGATGTGTACATCCGAGGAGCAACCAACTTGACTATTCTTAGGATCTGCATGATTATTCCTCCGAGTTTTTATGTTGCTGATTGTTGTTAATTGGTTAAGGCCTCACTTTTTTGTAAATGTGAGGATGTTGATTTCAGGACAGGGAATTGATTAGCTAATGCTGACTCTGCCACAGACTGCCACCAAGTTCAGCACCTGTGAGCTGTTGTCCTACTAACCCTACTCGATTTAAAACTTTTATAACTAAATACAACATCTTTCCTAGTATTCCCGGTATTACTGAATGCCCAAACCCTTCCCGGAAGTAATTCTTGTAATTTTGTTTCATTCATGTTTTTATATATTTTTTGTGTAAAAGAACAAATGACTTCTGCAGGGCCCTCATCATAAAACAACTGCCCCCTTTATGCAATTCCTATCATGCAATAGTACATATTAAATGAAATTGGAGTTGATAGTTAGCCCCATGTACCTTTACCCAGAAGCTTATCATAAAAGGTAAGTGCTTGTGGCTTCCTTCCGCGTATCAAAGACGCGCCACCACGGACAGCCTGCAGGAGTACCCTGTGCAGCTGGTAAAGGGGCAGATAATTATGCCACCGACTACCGACTCGTACATACACTTCAATATATACACACACTGTCTCTTCCCATCTAGGAAATTATGGTGGGGAGGAATATGATGATGGGGTGTACAAATATAGTAATTCAGGGATAATGATTGAGATTGGGTATTAATGAAGATGTTGGGGGTATAATGATGATCAGATGCAGTTGTACACTAACACACACACAGCTACTCTAACACCATACACTTACACATACACACACACACAGCTACTCTAACACATACACTTACATCATACAACCACACACAGCTATCACACCTATACACACACATACACACCACACACACAACACACAACACTCACCTACTCTAACGACCAATAACACTTAGCTACACACACACACAGCTACTCTAAACCAATCACGTTACACATACACACACACACAGCTACTCTAACATCATACACTACACATACACACAGCACACAGCTACTCTACACACCATACACTTACCCATACCCCCACATGCAGCTACTCACACCAATACACTTCACATACACACACACAAGCACTCTACGACCATATACACTACACATAACACACACGACAGCTATTAACCCATACACTTACAACAACACACAACACACAGCTAACTTCTAACCACCATACACTACACATACACACATCATCCACAACGCTAGTCTGCTACACATCAGACCTTACACATACACACACCACAGCTACCTTAAATAACACTTACACACACACAACACAGCAGCTCCTAACACAACACTTCACATACACCACTACACAGCTACTTCTAACACCTATAATACACTTACACATACAACACACACACCAACAGCTACTCTAAACACATAGCACTACACATCACACACACACAACCGTACCTAAATGACATGCAGTACACTACACATCACACACACACATCGCTATCTAACACCATAAGCACTTACACATACCACACACACACCAGCTACTCTACACCAATACACTTCACATACAAGCACCACAGGCTACTCTACACACCATAGACACTACACATACACACACACACACCATCAGCACTCTAACCCATAGCACGTTACACATACCACACACCGACACTACTCTTAACATCCATAACACTTACACATACACACACACACAACACACAGCTACTCTAACATCATACACTTACACATACACACACACAGCTACTCTAACATCATACACTTACACACACACACAGCTCCTCTAATACCATACACATATAAACATACATGCATACATGCATACACAATACACTGAAACATACACGCACGCACGCACAAGCTAAAACCGTACACTCCATGCAGCTCACACACGTCGCCCTCCCCAGCTTCTCTCATACATTTTTTTAGTTATTTGCATGTTTATTTGCAATGTTTCTAATAAAATTAATACATTTGAAAACAGTTCATTTCATACTTTTGTGTTTTGTTTTTTTCCCCCCGCATTATTCAAACTATACCGGAGCTGAAACCACAACTCTCCCTTTAGTGAATAAAGCCCAAAGTGGCTCCCAGATGTATTTTGGCAGCTGCAGGCACATTGTCTCTTAACGCACAGACCCCGGCATTATATGACTTGTAAGGACACTATTGACGTAACATGCAAGAAAAAAAAGTGTTCGAAGTGAAGTAGTAAAATAAGATTTGCATAAATAAGGGTGCGTTCAAAACACAAGCCTCGGTTACTGGAAAACTCCGCTCTCTCCGAAGCTCTGGGGTATGATGATGATGATGTCAGCAGCGATTACACCGCCGGCAAACCACAGAACATTCACGAATTGCATCATCAGAATAAACACTCTGTATGTACAAGTTAGCAAATACAATTTACAACATAGTAGTAAATGTTATAAACTATAAAGAAGGCACGCCTCAAATAGCACGATTTCAAAAGAAGATGGTTATTAGAGTGGGCAAATAAAATAAATTGTAAATATATATATATATATATCGGTGAGTAAACAATTGCTGGCACAGGGGTGAAATTTTGAACATCGCATAGAATAATTTATTTATTTATTTTTTATTATCATTTAATACCTGTAACGATCTAATACCAAGTATCACATAATTGTTAACATGAAACATCACAGAGAACTCTTCTACAAGCAGAGTCACAAATATTTAACCAGTGTTGAAAATTATTAACAAAATTAATTAATGCTTCCTTAAAAACAGTAGACTTTATAATTATAAAATAATAAATAATAATAATAATAAAATAATAATAATAGAATAAAGAATTCAATGAAAAAGCTCCTGGTAAAAAGACAGACATTATTTTGACCAATTTGTTTGTTGAATTAATTCTAAGCACATGTATAGATCAAATATTTTTGTGCATAGATTTTTTGTCCACGGAAACGTTTCTGCTGTTTCAAACATTTTCTCCACTTCGAATTTAAGGGAGTGACGCAAGAGAGTTAATCTGAAGCTTTTTTTTTATATATGGTCATTTTAGGGAAGCAGCACAGTAAATCTAAAAGGTGTGAGAAACGGCAACCATTAATTCAAAAAATAAAATAATTATAATATTTTTGAAACGTCAGACTTTTGCCTGATAATCTATGGGATAATCTCTGTCGATCCGCTCTGTTGGGGGATCTGGCCAGGGGTCCATTGGGTAATTTCCAGTTGTGCCATATGGCCAGTCCGGGCCTGATTACTGATACCTTAAGGATTTACCCTTTAGGACTCAGAGCTCTAAGACAGGACACAATCTCACATATTAGTCACAAGTGCGAGGGGTGAACTCAGGAATATGTGTACCAAGTGCAGCAGAACCTATGCTGACCAGTAAAGTAACCACATCAGCCATTTTTCTTGGTGTGGCCCTGCACCATGTGGGATGTATAACCTTGTCCCTTCTGGGAGGTTATACATCCCACATACTGCAGGGGGCAGCACTTTACATGTGCCAGTCAGCAGTATAGGATACAATGTAACCATATAAGGTAGTGTTTTCTAACATCTGTAGAAAATTAACCGAAAAAAACACTTTATTGACCGGATATATGGATGCCCATCGAATGTTAACACATTGCGCCATATTGAATGAGATTGCAATCATACTTAAACTCATATTTCTGAATTAAGTGTAATTTATGCATTTTCTGTGGATTATAAATAATACATAAAGGGGCTGAATTACATTTCTATAGGTTTTTGAAAGCCAGTGAAAAACTGACCTCAAGAAACCAAAGTCAAAGAGCCGCAGGGGCGTTTTATATATGATCGCTGTCCAGGCCCAGAATTAACACATTCATTACGTGCAACAGTAATTTTAGTTCTTCTTTGTGGATCTTATTCGATTATACATTAGGGCAGCTGTTCTTGGGATGATTAACAGGACTGCTAAACCTGCAAAGCGCAGCAGATCCTTCCGGGAAACAAGGAGTTAAAACAGAAGGCTTGCATTATTGTGAGAAATGATTTACCTGCCGCAGGGTTGGCTCGCTTCCACGTGGGTGCAGCTTTTGGCACAGTGCCCGATACGTAGGTGTTGCTGAGAGAACAAAAGTTCAGGTCTGCTTCATGATCCATATCATCTTTAACAAGAACTTTGGCCTCAAACCATAACATGGGGAGAATTAACCGCTCGCTGGCTGCACCACCTGGATTTACTTGCATAATCAGAGAACTTTTATTTTTTTCACTACATACGGCATTTTCTATGCCAGGTGACCCTCGTTTAGATACCAAGGGCCAGATGTTGGGCTGCTGCTGCTGTTTCACCTTTCCAGAAAATAGAATAAAATTGATTTGAACTGTTGCTGCGCAGGTGCGTCCGACAAACAGCTCAGAGCCCACATATCTGGCACACTAGTCCCCCGCAAGTCATCCCCAGAGTCATCTAACGGCCCACAAGGGCTTTAGAATATGACACATGAAATGTTGGGGTTTGTCCCCCAATTATACCACCGAATGTGACCCATAGATCAGAAGAAAATGGAGCCGGGTATAACTGGTAATAGGTGGGACTAAAATTAAACTCCTTGTTTCTCCCCACCCCGCTTTATGGACGATATTTTTGAAGAACCCTCTTCGTTTTCCGTGGAAACAACCTGTTTTGGCTTTTTTGTCACATGACCATACCTGGGAGCTTTCTGTTTATGGCTACCTGGAACCCCCCCTTTGTGGGATGCGGGTAGGAGGTCCCGCTGATGTCACAGGACACCCGCATTATCAGGGGGGGGGTGGCGTGCCCCCTAAAATATTCTAGACAAAAGCAAAATGTATGATTAAAAATATTTCTGAAGAGGTATTTTCTAATCCTGCATTGGGTATAAAAGGGTTAAAATGAGCAAAGCAGCTTTTTAACCTTTAAAATAGTTTTATTCCTGCAGATACGTCAGAGCTCCTTTTGTCTGCTACACACCCGTTCTATCGTAAAGGTGATCAATTCTACCGCTTATAAGATAAATTCATGAGATTTTTGAAATTTTCCAACTTGCTTAAAAATGATGTTTTTTCACCGCATTTAAATGGAAAGTCTAGTGTCCCTCATCATCCAAATGCATCTTCTGCAAGCCAGGGAGCTGGGGGGGGCAGGTTAAATGTTAATTATTATTATTTATTGATTTATATAGGGGCATCATATTCCTCACTGCTGTACAATGCGTATAACATAACAATTTGACTTAAAGAAAGAAAAGGTGAGCCCTGCTCAGAGAAGATCACAATCATCACGATTGGCCCTTTATCACTCCCATCACTCCTGTGTCCCAATGGCCCTTTATCACTCCATCACTCCTGTGTATCACTCCCATCATGGCCCTTTATCACTCCTGTGTCCCATCCCTTATCACTCCCATCACTCCTGTGTTCCAATGGCACGTTGTGTTCGCTGATCGCTGAAGTTTAAGTTTAAAAGGCTAATTGATGGTTAGAAAACCCCTTTTGCAATTATGTAACAGCCAGAAATTTCCTTGATTTCCATGAAAACAGCTGAGTGACCCCAAACTTGTTTATATATTTATTATGTATCAAGTCAGCATTAAAAACGTACTACAAAAATGAATAGACTGATTACCACATATAAAGAGCTGCACAATGGGGATTTATAAACATAATGAAGTAAACTGATTTCTTTTTGTGAGTTTATACATCCTACCTACATACGGCAGGGAAGCGTATTATAGGCAGTGGTCAGCAACACGGAAAAAATTAGACCTGAATACGCCTGCTTGAGGCCACTAAGCCATAAACATAAATATCATTCAATTTATAAACTTATTATTTTTTTAGAAGCAGAAAGAACATGTTGTTTCCACACAGCAGACTCAATTATCTGTGGACGATGGGTCTATTTTAAGCATTCGCAGTCTACATCATAATAAGCGTTTGTAATAATGGAACATTTATAATAATGACTTTTGGAACATTTATAATAATGTCTGCTTAACTAGAACTTTATGTGCGGCTATCTGAGCTAAATCCTCCAGACTCTTATTAATTGATATCGTTCTACCTGTCACTCTTCCCTCGTGTCTTTATTGCTGTACAGAAGACACACTGCTTGGCACATCAAAGACTGAAGCATTCGCCATTAATTATAAAACACGAGAACGTTCTTCCTTGCCAAGGGTCACCAAAAGAGCAGCAACAAGTATTACAATGCTAAGAAATACATTCTTGCAATTTGTAACCTTGGAGATGAGTTCTGGATAATTTTTCCACCAGCGTTCCATCCGAAGCTTATAGGAATTATTTTCTTTTACATTTTGGCTTTGGCTGTCACATTCTTCCTCCCCGACCACCTACTAGATTGCAAGCTCACAAGAGCAGAGCCCTCTTCTCGTTGTGTAACAATATGTGTAATTTAATAACCCTACAGAACCCGCTAGTGCTCTAAAAATAATAGAGTGAGTGGAGGGCAAGAGGGAAGTAGGGAGGGAGCGGACCTGGCCTAACACTGCTACCTTGACCGAAAAACTGATCCAGAGACCCGGAGAGGCAGGGCTTTCACCTAGTGACTCTGAATTAAACCGGGAGAGTTCTCAGCTATGGATGTAGCGTATATTAGGGTTTTGGAGATGGTTCCTGGACACTTATCGAGTGGTTGTGCCTTGGGGTGCGGCCGAGACGTGGCTGGGGCACAATCATTGTGTGACCATGAGCAATATTTTACCATTAACAACTTAAATATTTGGTTTAGAAGGGGGAAAGGAAATGAGAGAGAGAGAGAGAATGAAGAAAAAAGAGAAAGAATGAGAGCTAAGTGAAAGGAGAGAGAATGGGGAGACATCAGCGACCCCACACATTCACAATACCTTTAAATTGTCCAAAGCCTGCCTAGTCCCCTCCACTGTCAAATGTGGGCTAACATGGCCACCAGCCCTGCATGGATATAAAGGAGTAAATTCAGAACGCGAGACTTACCTTTTAATTCCCAGACCGTTGAGATGGAACTGGACAGGTGGCAGCCCTAATGCACATAAAAGTAAGAAAGCCAAGCGTATACTTGTAAAACTTTATTTTTGGTGGTAGGGTCATATTTAGAGGTATCATGTGACATAAGGAGCGTAGCTAAATTACCATATTATATATATAGAGATAAATAATTTAGCTATAGCCATGTGTTTAGAAGGATTATTTAAACCCACTATCAAGGCTATCCGATTAACTGTGCTTTACCTAGTTTATCGTATATGGAAACATTCAACTCAAGAACTTATTGGAACCCAAAAGGAAGAATGGAAAATAAGGCTTATTGCATGATCTTTTTATTTTGAATCGTGAATGTGCTCACGAAGCTGTGAAACAATAGACTACATGTTGACATTGGAAACAGATGTATTTATGTTATTGGCTTCCAATCCCAAACCACTTTACCACGAACATGGTTTATTAACGTAACCAATAATAATTAGACCTGTGTTAGCGGTAAGCGCCCCAGGGGCTCACTGTTGTAATCAGGAGCCTCATTCACTAAAGTTTTAATTTCACCGTATTTATTAGCTCTCAGTATATTAGACCCATTGTACAGCGCTACGGAATTTGACAGCGCTATATAAAACAATAAATAATAAGAATAATAACTTGCGCCAAGTATAATAAATCGCCAAGAAGCAGACCGAGAAAGAAGACAGAAGAAAGAATGCGGGAAAACCAGAAGAGGCAAGACAACCGGCAGAGCCTCAGAAAAGGAGGCAGGTACACGGAAGTGGCGGGGTTTGAGAGAGCGAGAGTGAGTGATAAGGAATTCGCTTTCCGAATAGAAAAAGCCCTCCTAGTTTCATCGGAACCAAAAGAGAAGGAAATGAAACTCGTAGTGAACGGACCAAAAAAAGCAAAACAAAAAATGTGTCTGAATTATTTTTGGTCCATGTGTACAAGTCTAGTTTCTATACATAATTGGTTCTCAGTGTTGTTAACAAGTACTGATCGGTAAAATTGTAGTAATGACTCCAGGTATGGTTCTAGACCACATGGCTCCTTCTTTGAATTTTCCCTGCCTTCCCTAAATTTTTTAAAATATCCTTGTTACTTAAAGCAGTTCTGGCCTTGAACTAAAATAAGTCGGTGCTAAGGAGACAGGCCCTATGGCTGTCTGCGGGATGATTTTGGAGTTATGGGGGCTGCGATGTAAACCCGCGCAGTTGTGATGGAGGAAAGACACATTAGAGCTCACGTAATGTTAGGTGACCCAGCATTAGTAGCACGGAAGTCTGCACTACGTAGCGTAGACGACCGGCTGAGGCTTCATGTGTCTGTGTATATTGGTGTTTGTGTGTCTGGGTGTGTGAGAGTCCGTATGCATGTGTCAGTGTCTAGGTGCGTGTTTACATTTTCACAAATGGCGTATCCGCGGGTTACACAGTTTTAATGATATTTTGCTTGAAATTTTGAGGGTCGGCCCATCTGCGAATGGAAATATCTGCGAGCATATGCGGTAAGCGGAGCATTTGTTTGTTGTGGGAGCTGAGTCCGTCTCACCTTTCGAAGTGAACCACTATTCTCCTAGGGAATCTGGGACAGGCTACATGTTTTGGAAGCGTATTCTAGTTGAGTGGGCATTATTGTCTAAATGGTGTTATTGCAGCTTGTAAACAACCTTTCATTAACAATATAGTTTAATTATAATATAATATATTATAGTATATAATATATAATACCATTAGGTGAAAGTGAGGGAGGAAGGCAGAGATGCCATAACTACCTATAATTAGAGAACCCCCTGGAATACAGAAAAAGATGCCATGTAATCACTACTCCTGTACAATTCCAGCATCTAGTGCTAGGTCTATCAATGTCATTTTTTATACGTAACTACAAAATGTCCTTCCAATACTGGTTGCATAACACAACATAAATATTCCTTCTGGAGAAGATCACCCAGAGGATGCATTTGTGTTTAGCCATTTGGAGTAAAAATATAAATCAAAAATTCTTTTTTTTTACCGCATTTTCCGTGTGCGGAGACTACTGAGTTTAAACAAAGCTGACACGAAGTTGCTGTGAAGCTGATTGGAGTCCAGGTGGCTGTCATCCCAGTATCTGCTAACCGTATAGAATTTATGTAACGCTCGCTGAGGATCCGTCCACAAGTAATGGGGCGCTGATAATTTTAGATGTAATAAGATCACAGCTTTGATGGAAAGCCTAAATGATTCGGGGGGGGGACATACAAGCAGAATCCCGTGTTCCTGAAATTCCAAATTATCTTTGGATTCTGAAATCATTTATTATTTTCAAAGTACTTAGCTTTGTGAGGGTCTAGCCATAGAGCCATCAGATAAGAAGTATCTTCTTAATGTCATTCACATATCCAAGTGGCTGAGGTCTTCAATAAAACATCATTCTGGTAGAAAAACTAGTTTGTCTGTCTTGTTTATGCCATTCCGATGTTAATGATTTTGGTTAAATAACCCTTTCCTTTTTTTCACATATTGATATAATTTGGTCATTCCAAGCAGACGAGTCGGAACTAAGGGTATCCTGAAAAGAAACAAAGCAAAGCCAAAGACCAAGTATGGTTTGATGTCCTACAGAAGATATGACCCCATGTTTCTTTGCCAGTCCAAAAGTTCCTTCAAGCGTTCCTAGTGAGTTTTTTTTTCTCCCGATAAACCTAATTATGTTACTGGAGAAAGGTCTGGTCCTGCATGAGTCTTCTGGGCAATATATCCAGCGGAATTCTCTATGAATGGAAACAAATAACCAGCATTATACTGATGAATAACCTTTTTTATGTTGCTGTCAAGAAATTTGATAGCAGCTTGGCTGTATTATGGTGAACACCACCTGTCTAGGACAAGTAAAGTCCATATAATTTACGTCTTCGCTATCCAGCAGGACTTCATCTTCTGAAACAAAGCATAATAGCTACATGAAGGCTTCCAAATACATGTTCTTCCAACAGAAAGAATTCCTGGCTGACCCTCCTGCGTTGGAATCTTGTCTTGAACTATGATCATATACACCTGTGTTCAATATCGTTCATCATCTGATAGCCCTTTCTGCTTGGGTAGTTCCTTTATACCATAAAATACCATAAAATAGTCCCATAAGACATATGAGCATAAATTCCCGTGCGGTATAAGGTAGGTTGGCAAATCTCCATTGCCAACCTACTCCGTTTATCTGCAGACCAGGAGGCCGCCATTGTTGTCGGCCATGTGATATTTTTGGTGACTTTCCCTGCCCAAACACCACACCGAGCTGATTCTTTATGAAAATGCTAAAGAAGTCCATTCCGCCGTAGATTTTCATTAGTCAGAGTGTCTGACTGGGTGATTTAGACTGAGCTATTCTATTTTTCTACCACAGGCAAGATATTGATAGGAATCTGTGGTAATTTTAGAGTAAACTATGTATCCTGTCACATGATATATCAGTAGAAAAAAAATCCTTATTATTTTCCTATAAATTAGTAAATAGTAAAAATAACTTAAGGTTGACTGCCTAGTTTCCAGGTATGCCGGTCAGCTCAGGAACCAATCAGCAGCCTCCCCTACGCCTCTGTCACAGAGAGGACCCCAAAGGGCCACTACATCATGTGGTAGGTAGTTGGCCTTCTAGCCCACCTGGTTCAGCAATGTACGACGTACGTAGCTGCGGTTCAAAGGGTTAAAGGGGCAAATGAAGTCTGCCTTACTTTTGGAAGCTGTTAGCCACTCAGCTGCCGGTGCAACATTTCCGTTGTGCTATTTTCTTCGTTAGTTCAGCTTTGACAAGCTGAAAATTTGTTTCTCCTGGAGCGTAATTCATTTAAGTGATATCTAGCCCAAAAAAAACAACAATCAATAATGTTTACAAAGGACATGGCTGAAAGCAGGAATTTAAATACACATCTGTATGGCAAAGAACATTTCGAAACAGCTGGAGGGACCAGCCAAGCTTCTGATTGCTGGAGGATGTTATTATATATATTTTTTAATAGTTAATTCAAACGTTCAACAAGAAAACACAAAAAAAAATTAGAGCACCAAATCCAGACCATCTGGAAGCAGGCTGTCCAAAACCAAAAAAAAAAAAGAAAAGTTAATTATTAAGTTCATTATTATTATAAAATACAAACAAAAGGATACGGGGGCCAAAGGAAAACATTTGGAATTTGGCCAGAAAAATCAAAAGAGAATCCAAAAAATATGATATTTTCGGCAACAAACACAAGTCGCGTACCATGAGGTCAAGCTTTGAACCTTCATCTCTTTAAAGCTGACCTGTCTCCAACACAAATTATTTATTTAAACAGACCGCATGCAATTAATTGTATCTTTATAGTCATTTATACCGAGTCATGAGATATTGGAACAGCAGATAAGAACCAGCTATCTAGTCTTTGTGTTCTTTCCTGCTGTAACATACTCTAGGAAATCTTCCTACCTATGTCATCACTATCTAGCTAATAACTCACAAAGTGATAGAGGAGTCTTTTTAGGTGGGAACATGCAAAATTGAGTAAATATATATTTTTATCTTTTTTTGGAATTCTGTTCCTACCTAATTTACAAGAAACGTTGAAGGAACTGGTAACGTAAATTGGAACACAAAATTTTCCTGCAGCTATCAAAAGCTAGGTGTCAAGTTATAGCACTATTTATAAAATAATATTCATTCAAACTTAACGATAGATAGATAGATAGATAGATAGATAGATAGATAGATAGACAGACAGATAAGTGATATGAGTAAATTAGAAGAATGGTTGAATGAGTGACAGCTGCCGTTTAATGTTGATAAATGTAAAGTCATGCACTTGGGACGTAAAAACTAGACTTGTGCATTCGTATTCGGGCGAACTTGAAAATGAACGCGAAGGGTGCGTTTTCATTCTTCAGCCCGAATACCGAGCATGGCGACGGCAAAATGTAGACGAAGACACACAACATGAAGAATCTTCGTGTTCTTCTTCGTCTAATAATCTCTCTGGTCCCTTCCCCATCTAGCCTACCTTATCTACACAGCATTGCAGGGGTTAATGGGAACAGAAATCCTGCATCAAGCAGGAAAAAGGGACTTGATATTTGGGTCTCTCGTATGCACGCATCACTTTTAATAAACTGTTTCTCTTAATATATTTTCCGGTTCCTTTAACAGAAATTAAAGTATATTTTAAATAAATCATAAATAACAAATAAAATTTAAAAATTGTATGTTTCCAGTATATCAAAATTTTTTTTTTTTTTAAATCTGGCCAACTTCCTTCACTAATTGCAGCGATCTAACTCAACTAAGAAAGCATGTTACTCATTCCTCTCTTATGGGTTCCAGATTGAGTTTTGTGATCCCAATCGAGATGGAACTGGAATGTATTTTCTCAAATGGTTCTTTATTACTGCGTTCCTTTTAATCTCCCGGTAATCCATAATAATTAAATGTATGTTTTTTTTAACATCAAACGGCGTGTTCTTATTTAGTAACTGTTTCCCTTTAAGATCTAGATAGCATGGATACCGTTTTCTAAATATTTTACTGTACGAGTTTATGTTACTGAGCAAAACAGGCTATAAATTTAGCGAGCTGCCATTCTGTTCAGAACCGCCTTCATAAACAAGGACTCTGGATAACGAACGGCACAATTTCCATGACATTTAAACAAAGTCAAATCATTTAACCAAGTTTAGTAATAATAAGTGAACTTTACAGCGCAATTAGGCTGCTCTCATTACTGACAAGAATGAGTAGAAAAAGATAAATTCAATCAAAATTTCTAAAAGCATGAAAATATACGATTACAAATTCTTGGTAAGTGGTCTTCAAGATTTCAGTCAAGTCCACCATCGGGGGGGTGGGGGGTACAAGCGGTACTGGCCTCTCTCACTTGGCCGCAGCGGAAACGAGGCTCCCCCAACCCCCCCACCCACCAAACGTAATGCTAGGTCCCTGAGGGCCCCTAGCATCTGCTTCCCCCCCCCCGGACGTACAGCTAGGCAGGCCCTGTGAGTATGAGTGATGGAATATGACATCATTTCCCAATGGTCATGGAGGCACAAACGTTAAGCATGTACCGGGCCCCAAGACTTCTGATGGTGGCCGTGATTTAAGTTAAATCAAAATTAGGTTAAAAAAATCAAGTTTCCTTTAATTTCTTTGTGAGTAGGGAATGTGGAGTTATTGTGAGCCTAATGTAACTGTGCTATAGGTCGTAGACCGGACCCTTTTTCGCTAGAAGAGAGGGAGTCGGCGACCAGAAGCACACGATGAGCAGTGAATGCTGTAGTCAACACGCAAACCCGGGTCAGGTTAATGGTAATCTCAGCCAATGCACGGTACCTGGACTGGGAGTAAAGGAATAGCCAGAAACAATCAGGAATCGGTGCAACCAGGGTCAAAAGGCAAAATAAGATACTTAAATACTATGACAGCTGAGCAATAAACACGGAAATAACTACATAAATGGCATGCATGCACCTCTAGCGGGTACGTGGGTGCACAAAGTGCGTGCGCGGCAGAGGAAACATATAAGATGAGAGGAGGACCTGACAACCGTGGCAGGCGACGTAGATCGAAGCCGAGTAGTTGCACCCCAATAGGGGGTAAGCGTGACACATAAGACCAATCTGGGACCATGTGGCAAGTAAGAAGTTGCTTACACGTCCCTTGGCGCTGGGTCCGCCTGCAGATGTGTACCAAGAGGGTGTATAGGGAATTTAAACATGCATGGGATAGACATACGGCTCCTGAATCTAAGTCGAGACCAACGACTGGTTAAGGTCTGAGTCTTTACGGCAGGAATAATCGGCAGAATAGACGGGCTGATCTTCCGGCAGATACTTTGCTTCCATGTAGCGGACAGACTTCACCAGCGATTATCTCAAGCCACAGCCAGGGAGCTGTTTTTGTGGGATAGAGAAATTTGAAAGCAGAATTTGTTATTTCCCTGTCTGTTTGCCCATTTGCTCATTAAAGACCATTCATCATCATTTACTAAATGAAATATTTGGACATCCGTGTGCCAACCCCATGCCAATCATCATGCCAATCATCATGCCAATCATCATGCCAAGCTTACCCTGAAAATGTCAAATGACCAAAGAGGGAAATTTTTGTAACCTAATAACAGTTATTTCTGTAACTGCGGTAGGCATTTAGTAGAACAGAATATTTTATTCCATTTTAGGAATCTAGCTGCGTTAATTGTATATGTTGTGTACAGATTTCCAAATGTACATTAAGTACAAACAGAATTTCCATGTCTTCTGGAATCCCCATGATGGATTTCTTGTTTATATTTTCCTTTACTGTATTTAACTACATAGCAGAAATGTAAATAATTAGCTACTATTCCAAATGTAGCCTTTCCTTCTGTATATGTAAAAGCACCTGGCTAATGCTTTGGTGAGTGTCGAAAAACGCCATCCTACTTGTGTTTTTTTTCAGTAGGAGGAGAGCTGCAGCTGCAGAGCTGCAGCTACTATCTTAGATAAGTGCTTTTGTTTTCTTTTTTTTATTTTGTTTTTGAGGACTGCGTAAAGTATTTATGGGTGGTTAGGGTTACTCACAGAGTGCTTTCTTGGCTATTCCAAGGGTCACACCAGGCCGATAACCCTATTGCCAAATCGATCTGCATTCTTCTGGTCTCGATGTGGCTACGGGGACAGCCTCTCCTCCATTCCACCAACGGACGGAGAGTGTGAACCCAGAGGCTCCGCTCCTCGCAGACGAAGAAAGAAGACCGGAAGCGGCGGACGATGAAAGAAGACAGAAGAACATGAAGATGCAAGAGAAGAAGCTGAGCTGCGCGGCAAGGAGACGGGGACAAAAAAGCGGTCGGGGGGGGGGATTGAGACATTCAGAGATAGTAACTGAGTAAGTGAGAGTGTTAGCGAACGTGAGTGTGAGTGTGAGTGTGAAAGAGCATGAGTGAGAGAGAGAGTGAAACAGCTTGAGAGAGCCGATGAGGATAAATTACTTTATGAATTTAGTTTCCCAATGTAAATAAGCGCTACGTAAATTGTTGGTGCTATATAAATATAAGATAATATTAATAATAATAAAAATAATAATAATACCATAATAATAATAAAAACCCTTTGATTTAGTATCCATGTTGCTATATTGTATAACATTTCGAAGCGTCTTGTTGCTCTCTTCTGCAAAGACCCAACACAGCGAAGGGTTAATAAGTAACTTAATTTCCTCTGGTAAATATTACAGGGAATATAACGCTGCCGTTATAAGCTCTACTTTAACATAATGTGTACCCGACCTTTTAATATAGTTTACAGAAGTGTTATAAGGCTTTCCATACAGCATAGTAAAATCTTATATTTTTATATATTTGCTATGAAAGGGTTACCAAGTTTATATTTATTCTGAATTTGTACAAACTCACATCAAACGAACTACTTTTATGCTCTAATACAATTTAGGAAATCCAATTACTGCCCGGTGACGCAATGCTATCTCTAACCATTTCACATTCTATTTAATTATTTATCTTGTTAGGGCAGACACAATACATTTCTTTTTTCCATTTATTATTATTACTGATGCAGAGTTGCCTAAAAGTCACTATTTTGGTTGCATGGAATACAGCCTATCCCGGAGTCTCTGAGTGAAGCTCTCCTTCCCTGGGTCTCCGGGTCACTTTCTTGTTTCTCTAGGCAGGGGGCACATTTGACCACGCCCACTCCCTGCCCACTTCACACCTTCTCTCCACCCATTTCCCCGCCCCCACTCTATGTGCAGCTAGGCATTATGGAGCCACTCAGCGACAGCTGGGGAGCTCCAGTTCTCCCTATGTAGATTGCTCACCAAGATCCCATGTTACAAAAGCCTCAAGTGCAATGCGAGGTATCTTGTACGCTCAGGATAGGATAAGCATGATGTTGCGTAGTTTCGCTAGTAAAGAAAAGAGATAAAAGGGAAACCGGACATAGCGTAAAAAAATGATAACTTAAATTTTCTTGGCCCCTATACACTGAGACTTACTTTAGAACTTTTTAAAAGTCAAGCGCGAAACATCTCGTGGGAATTGTGTGTCTTAGCTGGAGATCGAAAGGTGGCAGCCCCAAAGAGGTCCTCCTTCGTCTTTCCATTATATTATGGGGTTGTCCTTTCCTACAAGAAAAACACTCCCGTTTGTGCATGCGCTGGCGCGTTTCACCCAGGATTGGCTTTCTGCTGACATTTAAATATATGTTTTTAATAAAACTGAAACAAGTTTTTGTTCCTAGACTGTCATCTTTGGACATTAAGATCTGGTCATCATATTGAATTATTGAGATTAACGCCATTGTGATGTATTCCATGTAATGTCTGGAGTCCTAAAATACTCGCGCAGGATTTGACGGCAGATAAGAACCATTCATCCAGTCTGCCGGTGGTTTTCCCCGACGTACAACGTTATTCAGGCCTTGGTATTGCATTTATTCGCTCAATAATATAAGCGAGCGGGGAATTCACGCACACTCACAGTGACATGTTCCAAGACAGAGCTATACAATGGCCATTCGTTGAGGGGGAGCCCCTCGACACAGCCTACATGGGGGGCTCATTATGTGAATAACTTGAATAATTTAAGCGATATTCTTAACTGCGGCTTAACATTTTTCTCGGTGGGAAATGAAGTCACATTAGTCTTCTCTTTCTCCTTCAACAGACATAAAACTAACCAGAATGTATCTAAGACCGATCATCCGTCTTCAGAAAGTACAGCTGTCCTGCAGATTGATGCCTGCACTTATTGTGTTGGATAAAACATTATTACAAGCCATTTTTTTTTGTATGTTCTTTGCTGGCCGGAGTTAATCCATCACAGCTGTGACCCCCGCTCTGCAGAAAGATATCTTCAGCCTGGCCTCAGAGCTCCGTGGAAGGAGACATGGAAGGAGTTCATTTCAGGATTAGGAATGTTGGCCAAGACGTTTCCTTAAATGTGTTTTGTTTTTGTTTGTTTTTTTTAGAAGATTTTGTTATTTTATATAGACTTGGGGAGCCACGTCTCAGGCACAGGGTTGGTAAGATTCATATTTCACGGGGCTGTGTTTGTTGGTTATTGGTAATTGCCTTGTGAGTCTGAGCAGCCATTGGCTGGTTTGTAAGACGCAGTCGGTACCCGGCATCCCAGGCAAATCCCCTTTGGGCCGCTGGCCGCCAGTTCCACACACGTTCACCTGCCCTGGCATATCCAGCCACCGGCCCCATGCACGTCATCAGGCGGCCACTGGCCTTAAAGTGCCGGGGCTGCCTCATCAACAGCAGTCCGGCCCGGCTCTCAGGAAATGCTTAACAAAACATATATAAAAGTGATTCTGAGGTAAAATGTGGATAGATACAAGCAGACATCGATGGAAACGCTCTAACCGTTTACTAGGGAGCTCTGATTGGCCGATATATCCTAAGGGTTCTATATACGCATATTCCATATGTAGTAAGTGTCGAGCATTCGACTGGTTGCTATGGGGATTGCGTCGCTTTTAACGGTTGTGCATCATAATTCCATAATCCCTCACGTAACACAGAGTTTTCAACATTTACGGCTCGAAGTCTCGAAGTTCTAGAATGAATAATACCATTTATTGGCCGCTCTGAAGAAACCTGCTGCAGACCTTTGTTTGCTCGCGCAGCAGTAAAGTGCAGGTTGCGGATTGCCCGTCAGAGAAAGATACGGTATTCTGTTTATTGTCTTTAAGTATCTTTCGGGTTCCAGGAATCATAAAATGTAAAAATTATCTTTTTGCGGTTTGGCAGCTGTATAAAGGCTCGGGCAATAGAAGTAACTGCCAACATCTGCAAGTTATTAAGTGTGTAAATTGAAGAGACACGAGAAAAACCTCAGGCGGTCGCTCTGACGTTATTAACTGGGTGCACCTAATGCTGAGGAACGGCTGGAGAGACGCCAACCAGGGTTATTGGGTTTACGAGTAAACAAGTCATTGTGTAAAGTGTCCCCGGGCCGACAGACACGGTATGAAGCAAAGGTAGCGGCCGTGCTCCTTCCAGGAGAAAGCAACGCATACGTTCCTGGAGAAAGAAGAATCTCATGATCCTCAGCCATCCATGTGGTTGGCTCAATATCATGAGAAATGTAATAACAGCACTTTGACTCCCAAATGTTACCCCAACTGCTGCAAAACCACCAAGTGTCCTGTTTTGGTTCCAAGCCTTTATGCCCTCTGACTACACTGCACAACATTAACTTTTCTTGACGGCAACTCCCATGACTCTGAGCAGCAACATTGCTACAATACTACAATAATATTCTGCAGCCGTATTGCTTGCTGTACTTCATGGGAATTGTAGTTACAGACTGGGGATGTGGTGGCCGACGCTACACACTAACTGTGGCTCGCGTGATATACAGTCAGCCCTGTAGGGATTATAGACTGGGGTAGTCATGGCTAACCCCTCTCCGGGGCCAGTAAAGGTAGAGGAGGTAAGGAGGTATTGGGGTGGGAGAGGGAAAAATTGGATATATTTGGGAGATATATGGGAGATATTACTTCTTTCCCCAAAAAACATGACGCTTGCCTGCCCTGTCGAGCCCTGGATAATTAACACCTTTTTGAACCTCCGCGGCTTTTACCGGACAGATTCAACGATGCACCTAAATGCAAAAAAAAGAATGGTATTAAATCCAAGTACCTTTCTAAAATCCAGTCTGTGCTTGTTAAATCTAACTCCGGAACTCACTTTCATCGAACCTCCGGCTTTCACCCTCCTCTCAATATGCAAGAAAAACCTCAAAAGCCACTTCTTCAGAGAAGCTTACAATCCGTGCAGCTAGAACGTATCTGCCGCTAACACAACGTATCCATATACATAATCTCCATCTCTTCCGTCTTTCTATACATCACCTCTAGAGTGTAAGCTTCCGAGCAGAGTCCTCATTACCTAATGTGTGATTAAAATATATCATTATTATTATTATTATTATTATTTTGTAACTAATTAAATGAACAGGTTTTGTTTTCATATACGATCAGAGAGTAGAGCGCAGCGGGGGGGGGGGGTTCCTACTTCTCTCATCTTTTTGAGTTTTTGGGGGTTTTCCATTATTTATACATCACAGTTCACTCCACTTTTAAAACTCACTTATATGATAGACCTTTGGAGCCTCTTTCAGGTCTCATGTCTTCTTTCATTCTGATACATTAACTCTTTGTTTCCCAAGTAACATTCCCAACAATAGCTATATACTTTGAGTCCCTCTAGCGCAGGAGGGACCCTATGTCTTAGAAGACCCCCAAGCTTTCTTGACGCAGAAGTAGGTCCTTTGAAACGGATCCTATCAATGAGCAATGTTGAATACAATATTATAAGACACGGCCCCTCAATGCAGCTGGTGGAGGGGACACGTGATTTTTTTTTTTTAACACTTATATGACATCGGTCATTTATTTAAAAGAAAAAAGGTTAATTCAATCGTTTTCTCAGCTTCCATACCATAAAATTTATTGTGTGTGAAACATACAGCTGACATCTGTCCCTTATCTGATCTGACTACGATTTATCTAACAGCAAGTAACGCAACTAATTAAGCGTATGCAATATTTCACCAGGGGCAATAAAAGCCCAAAGATCATAGCCGGGTAGGATACGCAATCTGAAATACAACCTTATTGCACAACCTGACATCATTAAAGTTGAACATACAAACAATTCATACAGGTGAGCTCGGAGACCGCGTTTATTCGCTTGCGAGGCACGCCTTGATCGGCAGATCCACGATTAACGCAGGAATGAGTAATGGACCTTTTTACGGAAAGCAGCCGCATGTCTCGTTTAAAAGAAAACACTCCCCGTGTCGTGATTACTGAACATTCTCAGGGTCAGGGTCGGTGACAGGTGTCTCAAAGGACGTTCTAATTTAAAATGACCCCATTGCTTTACAGAAGACGATTTGGGTGACGATTCTGACTTTTGCACATTGTTCGGCAATGATGTTTCAAATAAAAGAAATAAAATGTCGTTTTAATGTGGATTTATCATCTATACTGATTATTTTCATTCCTGGAAACTCTCCAGGATTGACCAGGAGTCTCCGGGTGAACTGTTGCTTCCATGGATCTCTGGTTCCCCTCCAATTAATGCCGTGTGGGGCCAGCCATACCCTTTTGTAGATAGCCCCAAACATGGCAAGGCCCCCTCCACAGATTGTTACCCAACTGGTGGCCAACGCCCCATCGGCATTTGACTGGGGGGGGCAAAATGGTCAATGAAGGCCTGAGGGGGCCCCCAGAAGATGTAGACTGGGGTCTTGGTGGTTACCTGTGGCCTTATGATAGCACGGTATAACCCTGACGTATCATTTTAATATCAAACATAGAGTCTCGGGCTTCAAACAAAAAGAAAAAGAATCTGTAAGCAGACTGAATTTTAGATGATTCTTCATTATTTTTTTTTGGAAGCATTTTCACTTCCTATGGCAATGGCCTATCAGCACCTGGTCACATGACAGTTAAGTATTCCCAGCAAAAAAAGTGAGCAAAATTTGACTTGATTAAATAATTATTGAGGAGTGCTAGAGATGACGCGAGGTGCGTTTTGTTGATGGTGATCCAACAGTGTTAAATTCAGAAGAATTTGGTGCGAGATCGTTTTTAACCCTTATTTCCCCATTGAACAGCACATTTCTTACTTTTATGCTTACGAGAAAAAAAGTTCCTTATCCAAATTAAACAAATAATGCAGTGGTCTTAATTAATTGCTAATGAGGACTGAAAAAAATACACGCATAATTGAAGTATTTAGTGAATCTTTAGTAAATTGTGTCTTTTTTTTTATTTCTGGTTCCTTGGCGAAGTCTTTTGCTGCAGTAGCATTTTTCCCATGGGTACTCGCTTATGACGCGGATACCAAAAATGCTTTCCTTTAGGGGATATGTACGTTTTCCACACCCTGTGTTCCCAAGACCTGCATTTAAAGAGCATAATTATGTGTACGATCTATTATGTGTGAATTAAGGTGGAAACCTTTTCATTTTATTCCACAGTTTAAACTGATTGTGTGACGACCCCCCCCCCCCCCCCTCTGGTCCTTATTAAAAAATGCTACAGCCCTGTATGATGCATAATTAATGAAAAATCCCTTAACTGATAGGAATGCATTACAGATCGGGCTAGAAACCGGGCTGAAACCCGCCAATGCGTAATACTATGTTATATTTTATAAATACTTATCTGGTGTTATTTTTTATTGGTACTGATGTAATAATTTTTGGTATGGATTTAAATCATCCAAAGCCGTGAAGACCAAAGTGTGAAAAAGTAAAAGCATATTAACTAGATTTAGCTTTTGTATCAAAATTCGAACGATACACTTACAATGTAACATTGTTAAAGCGACCAATAGACTATTCAGTCAATATTACCGTATAGTTTTTTAGTAAAATCAGTTTATAAGCCTACAGGTAACTACTATATGATATCACTATGGATGACACCTCTACATTTTTTTAAATGATAATTTTTAAATGATAATTTTTTTTAAAACCAATGGTTTTCTGCCCAGACCTCATGAAGATATCCTAGGCCAAGTAGGGACTGTTCTGCGTGTTCAATGTGACCGGTGCCCTCTTGGTGATCTCCCATACAATTTAGTTTTGAAAATCAACATTAAGGGGAAAAAAAACACTTTGTACCTTAAACATTTTCTGAAAATAGATGGAAACTTTAAAAACGACCCAATAAACAATATTAGAGGGCAGTTAAAAATTGGAAAAACTAAAACCAAAAAAAGAGAGAAATGAGAATTCTAAGATAGCTCTTTCTCTCTCACTGATGGTCAAGTACAAGGTTGCATATTAGGTTAATAAAAGAGACCCGAACTGCGGTATCGTTCATAAAAGAGATCAAATTTTATTTTTCTCCCCTAAATTAGGATTTTTCTGCATCTGGACTTCTTCTCTGGATGTCGTGGCAGATTGTTTTTTCCCGTAACACACCAGTCCTCAGTGGAGCCACGCATGTATTGTGATTATGTCTCAGTATGTATCGGCCATGTAGTCAATAATCTGTCTACTACCATATATGGTCAAAGGAAGAGATAAGAAAGTCATCTGACCTTGTCACACGCGTGTTCGTTAAATAATGGAACCGCAACAATCTGGTTCTTTTTGAATGCGGAAATGTATTATTGTTAAGTGAAAGGTGTGGCTCCCATGGGAGAGTCTTACTGGAAAACACAGGTAGACAGGTAACTCGTCGGGCTTGTTTATTTCAGCCTACGCTTTAATCAGCCTCTGGTAAGAGTGCGAATCGGTAAATATCTAAGGTGTTTGGTCATTATTGCCTGGAAAGGTTTTTGGCAGCGTACCCAACCTGAAATAGTGTTTATTCTCGTAAAGGCCGCATAAAAAAAGATTAAATGGAACTGAGATATCCGTGTAGATCACCAATACAATTTAGTTATTAAAGTGTTAAATTACGCTCGGTTGTTGAAAAAAACTCCTTTATGTAGATTTTAGATTGGACATATATGAAACCCACGTATAATTCTTGTTTATGGCAACAGTCCAACACCATATTAACTAAAAATGTATACATACCACGCTATTATAGTTACAAAAGGCCAGCTTGGAATTTCAGTCTTGGACCAAGGCATACACATCCTTTTGGGACCTTAGAGGTCTCTTCT
Source organism: Spea multiplicata (assembly GCA_009364415.1). NCBI lineage: Eukaryota > Metazoa > Chordata > Amphibia > Anura > Pelobatidae > Spea > Spea multiplicata. The sequence continues at coordinate 44,021 of VKOC01003239.1, forward strand.
TTAGAAGAAATGGCCCTGAAAAAGAGACCTCTGAGGTCCTAAACGCTTATGTGACTCTACATCTTTTCTGTATTTTCCCAATAAAAGGTATCGCGTTCAACTAAAGACTCCATATTTTTTGGACCAACAGATAAATCCATTGTCGAACTTTGAGTTCATTCACCAGACTCAATGAAGAAAGAACAGAATGATTACGTTTTGACTGACCTCTAGTGGAAGGACCAAAAAAAGTCTCCCCTTATTGAGGGATCTCTCTTCACTGAGGACAGTCTGAATGGTAAAGTTTACTGTTATTTCAGCAATATTTTAATATATTCCACCCACTGCTCTAATTGACTCAGACGGGATGATCCACCATGGCTGATGTTAATATTTGTTCCATGAATTTATTAAGCCACATTCTTCACTTCAAGTTCTCCCTGTTGATTTAATTCTAGAATTTCCTGTTAAAAAGACCACTGAAGACGTTATACATTATCTTATAGAATATCTAACTAATGTTTTCTTTAGGATTTTTCCTTATTTTGGGACCCATTGCCCATTTCAAGTTCCATGCATCAAGATGGGTCAACCATCTCCAAGAAGGGTTCATCTGCCCCTGAATAATGCTAACGTGGGAAGATTTTGACTGTTTTGAAGTGGGAGCTCAGTGCAGCTCTATGTGTGTATTACTGTGGTGAGTGAGTAAGTGAGTGAATGAGCATGTGGGCACCTTGGCTTTACCTGCCCCCCATGCTGGATGTTGCCAACCTTCCTCCGCCTGCGAACGTAGGTCTTTTCTTAAATAAACTCCCATCCCAAGTCATTTTTCTAACCACCACCACCCCAAAAAATAGTGTCCCTTTTTGGAGGTATGAATGTTACTTTTATTCTATTTCTATAACAAAGAAGGCTAATGAATGATGCTCATTTTTATAAAGTCCATATTATCTAAGTACAGATAATGTTCCGAGCTTTAATGAGGGGTTGCTGAAAATAGCAATAAGCTCTCGGTCATAGTCCCTCGTCAACTTGATGTCATAACCATAAATATATGCAAGACCTGGAAAAAATATGCGTTTTTTTTTGCATTATGGATGAGCCAACAGACTATTAAAAATGGCTGCTATATTGTGTGAAATATTTTGTTTACCCATAGATTTTTAAAGTGGTTTTCTCTTCTATCAAGTGGGTAGAACTATATATACATTTTTTAGAATGGTTCATGCTTTGAAGATATTTTAACAAGAGATTTATACAACATTATCTGTTGCTTGTGACTACAATTGGAATAAAGGGAACTTTTTTTTCCCGTTTTTTATATATATATATATCAAATAGTTAAATATCAATGAGAAATATATTAAATGAATAAAAATAATTTTCTATATTTAACATTTAAACCTCTTCTAGCATCCAGACCACTTTTCACCATGCTTTTATTGGAAGAAAAAAGAAAATTTATTCTATTATTTTTTCTGCTTTTTTCAAAGTTTTCTCTTTGCAGTTTCTACTTGACCTTTATACGTTTGAAGGGACTCTAGAGTGTATTTACAGAGGAAAATCCGCTCCCAAAAAGTCCTTCAAAAATGTATTAGATATCTAAAATCTATATAACTCCAGAAATTAATTTTATTTTTATTCCCAATAAAATATTTTTTATAATGTTTTTCAAAAAAAGACAAATCGATGCTAGGAATAAAATAAAACAGCTTAGTAAGACCTGGTTATAGGAAAATACTTTAAAAATATATATAAAATAATATATATACTTTTTTAATTTAAAAGCCAGGAAAATTGTGCGTCGCAAATCCTTCATGGACATGTAATCTCAGAAAGCTTGTGTTTTATGTAAAAAGGAAACTGAAGTGTGTGTTATACTGAAAGGCTTTATTTAGCCTCAGCTTACCCTATATTTAGTACGCAGAGTAGATTTTGGGAAACATAATCTCAAAAGCAGACATCAGCAGAAATCGGATCAACTGTGGACTTCCAAAGTATTTGCTGCGATAAAACATCCTAGAAATAAGTTCGACTAAATATTACATAGCCATGGGAATCCGGAACTCTAAGCCAAAGAAACATTAATTTGAAATACGCTACGTGTCCAAAAGTATATGGACACTCCTCCTCTGAGCTTAAATGTTTTAGCCGCACTCAGGTGTATAAAATTGGGCCCATAGGCAGCCATCTCCATAGACGGACATTGGCGGTATAAAGGGTCGTACTGAAGAGCTCAGTGACTTTAAATGTGGCGCTGTCATATTATACAACATTTGCCGCAAGTCAGTTCTGCCCAGCAAGATCTGCCCTCGGTCCACTGTAAGTGCTATTATTGTGAAGTGGAAGCATCCAGAGGTAACAACGACTCAACTACGAAGCAGTAGACCACGCACACTCATAGATAAGGGCCCTTGAGTGCTGAAGTACATAAAAATCACCTGTGCTCTGCTGCATCACTCACTCCAGAGATCCAAACTTTCTAGAAGCAAGATCGGCACAAGCGCTGTGTGTCGGGAGCTTCATGAAGTGGGTTTCCATGGCCGAGCAGCTTCACAAAAGCCTAGTATCACTATACGCAATGAGTTGGAACACGGATTGGGAGCCAGGCCTTCTCGTCTGACACCATTGCCTGACCTCACAAATACTTTTTTGCCTAAATGGTTGCTGATTCCCATAGACACACTCCAATATCTTGTGCAAAGCCTTCCCAGAAGAAGTGGGGACTACTACATATCAATGCCCATGGTTTGACGATGGGATGTCCAACAAGCTCACATAAGAGTGATGGTCATATAGTGTATGTTACATGTTGTGCCAGGTCTTATGGACAAACCATCAGATATTAGTAAGACAGTGAAGAGCAGTCTAGGACTGGAAAGGCCACCAAGGAGAAAGAATAACTGCTTGAGCACTAAAGAGCCATGGGAAAAAAATAGCCACCATCACAGATATTACTAATTCCCATGATATGAATTTGAAGCTACCACTACAAAACATACTTAACCGTTGATTTGAAAATGGCGGCCAATACTATATCTAACAGTGAAATCTCCAAAAAGATTGATGGAATTCATCTAATAATTACTTCTTTCAATCAGTGTTGGTATTTTTTTTCTACAATGTAAATGTGAGACCCCGCCAACCTTCTCTTTCTCATATGGTTGCAGTCCTCCATATCTCATTCTTATCGAACGGACAGATCTTTAACTTCCCCTCTTTTCCAAAATGATGATCGTTGAAATGTAGAACGGTTATTGTTGCAGTGATTGAAGGATGGTATTTTTCTTCATGTCTGGGAAGCTAATTGTTTATAATACCTTAAGGGGGTTGGATCTAAAAGTGATTCTGGTGCAAAGTTCAAAAAAGTGATTTTTATCTGGAGTTGTAAATGATAGAATGCTTAATTCAGTAGGACAATGGAAGAATACTTTTACTGGAGGGAAAATAGTATGATTTATTCATGAGGTTTATATTTGTGTATGTGGAATGTGTATATATTTATGTGTTTTTGGGTTTATCTAGTGTTTCTTTTTGGTGTATATGACAATAGTTTTTGAAGTTCTGTTGAAGCTAGTATAGGCTAAAACCCTGGACCCGGTATGAGCCGAGCAACATCATTGGAATATGAACAATTAAATAAAATAGATAGAATTCATCTTAACTCTTGCCTATCCTAACTCGTAGCAGATTCCTCCTCAATTCAAGTTTGTCTAAATTGTTGGCTCCTGCCTTTCATGACCATTGACAGGTCTGACCCCAAGTCCTACTGGTTTAAATCCTTCGCGTGTTTCACATTGAATCCTGTTTTTCACAACCCTGTTTTTGACAGTCTTGGCAACGATTGTGATTCCTGCTTGTTCTGCTTCTTGCTAAGTATGGCTTAGACCTCCTCCTCCTGTCTTGACACCTGGCAGGTCTGACCTCAACCAATCCTTGCCCCAAGTCTTCGCACGTTTGACCTTGTACCTGTTGTGTCCCTGTCACTTTTGACTACAAATTGCTTCGACCATTACTCTTGTCTGATTTGACGTTCCCCTCTGGCCTGACCCTGGGACTCCTGCTTGGCCCAATCCTTGAAAGGTCTAACATCATCCCCTGCTTGTTGTAATTCTTTCAGGCCTGAACTTTGCCCCTGCTTCCCTTGAGATCTGAAAGGTCTTGCCTTAATCCCTGTCCTTAATTAGTCTGTTCTTCACTAGAGGAAAGCCCTAAAGGCAACCAACAACCAGAGACAAAGCCAGGTCCTTTTGTCGTCTTTAGAACCTGCTTGTTGACTTTTCAGTCTGTATGTCCGACCTTCAGGTCTATCCCTTGGTCAACAAAGACATTTCACACCCTAAACAGTTCCCAAATATTGACAAGTGCCTATTTGCTATGCGATATTCTTAAATATTTGCTGGTGATAATGCATTTGTTTAATGGCGGACTACTGTATGTATCAAGGGTTTAGATGGACTCTATTTGTTCTATAATAACCACCAATCCTAAATTATTCGAGAAGAGTATTACATTTTCAGTAACCATTATTGATGTTGTCCTTCAAAATTTTACAAAGCTGGTAAAATCACCTAGTTTTCCTTTGCCAATTATTATTATTTTTTTTAACGGGCTAAATAGAAACCAGACTGGAATATTTCCAGACCCGCAGAGTGGAGTTTTCCAGAGGGTCTGCAATCAATTAAACTTGAAGTGGAGTTTTGAATAACCCCATTGTGGGGGGAAAAAAAAATGCAGTCGTAACCCAGCTGACAAACACCACGAAATTGACTTCACGGTCTGTTATGAGAAAGCCATTAGTGTTTCCAGCAATGAGAAAAAAAAATATTTTGTATCAACCACATGCATAAAGAAAGCAATAAAGCAATATATCCAAGCTTCAAAAATTTACCACTCACCTACGATAAATAATGCCACACAGCAACCCTTTGAAAATTCAAGAGTTCAGTTCAAAATGTTATAAATTAGGAATTGAAGAGCTCCAAATATAACAGACAGAGATCATAGCTACGTATTTCACTTTGCGACTTTGTTACAAGAAAGTATTCCAAGACTTGGAATCTTTCAACCGTGAGATCCATCACTTGTCAAGAATGTTTTTTTTGCTATTTTGGATTGAAAGCTGTATTAGTTCTAGGTTAGAAAGGTTGGTAAGACCGCTGATGGCGGCTCTCCGGTGCCTTCGGTTTAAGAGGAAACGGGCAAATGACTGGCAGCAATGCGATCCGACCGTAAACAAGCTGAGTGGACCTTTTCCTGGAAATTCCAGTAGAGGAAAGAAAGTTTGGAGCCAGGTGCGAAGGAGGCACAGTATATATATCTGCCTTTGGGTCCACCAAAATGCAAGCCATTGGCACAATTCTTGGACAATCCGCAAGACCTGGAATAGAACATTCTTGTATCCATTTTTTCGAATAGCCTGGATAAACAAACTAGTGAGTGGCTTCTGCTCAACACACAAGTGTGTAGGTTGATTTCTATAAGTTGTGCTAGAATACACTAAAGCGCATTAACGGGCTGAGTACTTAAGTACACTCTCCGATTCAATGGAAGCGGGTAGGAGGAAAATGAGACAGTGTTTTATGCTAATAAAAAAACATATGAATGAACAGATTTGCCTGCAATTCAACCCATTGGAGTATATGCAAAAAAAAAAAAAATACTTAATCAGCAACTGATTGGAAATTCAAGGTAAGGTATCGATAAAGTATCCAATACATACCTGTTCATACAAAAAGTATCCTAAAGCTATAGTAGAAATGTTCAATATCATTACACATCATTGCAGCCAATGGAATAGCAAATATGTCCCAAACTACGGTATATTACGGGGATTAACCAAGGTGACAATGTGTAGGTTTTCACCCAATTAATATGTCAGATCAAGTTCATTCAGTTTAGCAGATAAAATCTGTAATCTGAAATGTGCGCCAGGTCGCGGTGAAATACAGCTTGTAATATACCGGTATATATATTTTTCCATAATAAAAAGTAATAGAAATAAAGCGCCGTTCAGCTTCTGGAACCCGTCTTGTATTTTTCGTACTGCAATAATTCCAGCACGGGGAAATTACACGATTAGATCAGAGCCTTGATCTGTTATTGGCGGTGTGTATAAAACAGACCGCTAAACCCTAAAGATAGCAGCCCGACCATTTCTTTATTATAAAGCCCCATTATATCATTAATGCAGATGACCCATTGTACAGCGCTACGGAATTTGATGGCGCTATATATAAAACAATAAATAATAATGACACAGCCGGAGGTAGACGACACCAAGCATCAGACATGCCACCCCATTAAAAGGGTACAATGCCCAAGGGGGCCTACGTCATGGTGTTGGGGTTTAGGGCAACAATTGTTGCTTGGTTGGCAATATCCCAACTCTGAGATCCCTAACTGAGTAGTCTGACCTTTAAGGGTTAATTTGCCAAAAGGAGAGCTTGCTCCTTCGCTTCAGCTATGCATTATGAAAGGCCAACCCCAGTGAGCTTGTGCTGCTTTGCTGTATAATAATGTATAGGTGTATAGGACTTTAAGAAGGTAAGGCAGATCAGGTGAGAATATGGCGCTCTTGGCCAGCGGCCCACCAGATGGTCAGTCCGGGCCTGACCTCTATGGTGGAGTGTGTAGCGGAAATAAAGGTCCCTCATTGTTTTAAGGGAGGGTAGATTAACTCTTTTTTGTAGTAATATTTTTTATAACAGTTTGTTTCTGTCGGTTTCTGTTTTCACATGAAAAATAAGAAAAAGAAAATCAATTTGAAAAAATGATAACAATTTCATAGAAACGGATATACTGGCGTCTCTTATAGTAGCTAGTAGCTAAGTTAGTGAATTGTGATAAAAAAAATGATCTAAACTATTCCTATTTAGATAAAAGAAGTGTCTTTTAAGAATATATTATCACCGCAATACATGCAGACTTTCAGTCTTAAAATTACTGGATAAAGCCAAATTACCGCAACAGATAATAAGGTTTTTAGTCGGCGTTGGTACCTTTTATTGGGCCAACACCTTTTGTGGTCTCTTTTTTCCGAATGGAAAAAGTAAGAGATCATCTGAGCAAGAGACCTTCTGAGGTCCTTCAAACTTGTATACGTTTACATTGTTTTAATTTCCAATAAAAGGTATCAAGGTCAACGAAAGATTGGAATGTTGATGCAGACATTTTTCCTGCGGGATTATTCGGGAAGAAGAATGTATTGTGATGAGGGTTACCCCGGGGGGGTACGAGATGCTCCGTGGACTGCTGAGATAATGCTTTTTATGCTCATGTCTCTACGTAAGCAAACAGGCGCTGTAAGGATGCGGGAGAGTCAAGGATCTTGATCAGGAGGAAACAGACCAAACATCACAACGGTTACAAATCAAGAATTCAGGAAGCTGGATTTTATTAATCTCTCACCGGATCAGCTTTCGGGGTCATCCTTGTTTAACCCTTTTTTTTTGCACTTTCGTGTCATTAATAAAATGCTGAAACAGAGAAGATGTCGTAAATATTTGTCAGCGTGTACGCGTCGGTCATCACGGGGGGGGGGGGGGGGGGGGGGGGACATTAATAAAAGTGTTGCGGAAAACCAAGATAAAGCAAAAACGTATAAATCTTTAAAAAAATATATAAAAAAAATTTGTTTTTTTGAGTCACGGCACAAAAAAAAGAAGACAAAAAAAAATTTATCTGCCAAACCCGAAGTATTGCATCCGCAGCAGTATGCACAGGTTTTTACATTATTTTATTATTTTTTTTTATTATTATTATATATTTGTATAGTTTTGCATATTAAAAGGTACAGAATTTACTTACTTGTGGCTAAATAACATTATTTCTAATTTTTTTGTATTTGGCGTTTCCCCATTGGCTGCTCCCATGATGTATATATAATATATATATTATATATATATATATATATATAATATATATATGGTGTGTGTGTATATATATATATATATATATATATATGCATACACATATATATTATCGTAAGAATTTACAAGAATTAGCGAAAGATACTAGTGATTATTTTTTAAATGATATTAAATAGGTAATTACATTAAATGACTGCAAATGTATTAAAATACATTTTATATACTAATTGTATTTCTTTTTGGGGTTTAAGTAGCCATTGAGCTACTTGGAGACATCTGCCGTAATACTGCTTTAATACTTCCAAAAACTACCAAAACCTGTCGCCGACTTTTTTTCCCCTGTATGGGGCATTTTCGTACTTTTTCCCCCCAAAAAAATATGTAAAACTCCCATTTTTTGTTACGCACCGTGGCCAATGTTCTAATAAGGTTGTGATGGCATTTGAATAAAAATAATAACGATAATTAATAACTCTCCACAGACACCATTAATGCGACGTTACTCCCCACAGCAACAGGCACCCTGGCACCCGGAGCGGACGGCGTCCACGTAGGGAAGAGGTGGTGGACCATGGCTAAAAAAAACCTCACGTGAGAAGCGCTGTATGTGACGCCAGGGTATTTTTAAAGTTTTTTTGTAACGATACACGGCTTGCATGATGGGAGTTCCACTTTAAAAAAAAATCAAAATGCCCCGGGGGGGGAATAAAAAATGTGACTAAATATTGCCGGGGCGACTTAAATTGGTGAATCACCCCAAGTTAAGTATAAATGCAATGTCTGCTTTAAAAAGTAATTTGATTCCACAGGATTATTTTCTCAGATAAAAATAAAACAAGTGTTTGTTTATTCTCTCTCTGGCCGGGATTATTAGGTTTTTTTTTTCCTGTAAGCCTTTTTTGCATTATTCTAGAGAAAAGCTATTTTAAATTTAGACGTTGACCTATTTTTGTAGCGGGGCCGGATTACGCGGACAGGAAATCCTGCTGACACATTTTGCTTCTGTCCTTTTCCGTTTCTATAAAGCAAGATTCTGATGAACAGTCTAATGAAGCCCACGGGGGGCCAGAATGGGCTATAGGGGGGGCAGAATGGGCTATAGGGGGTGCGGACAGGGCTGGGTCAGGGGCCAACAAGGTAAGAGGACTAAAAAATGTCCCTAAACCTTGTGTCGCAGCCTCTTAAGTAACTTCCCCCAAACCTACCAAAACTGGCGCCAAAGCCTGACACTACTCGGCCCAGTCAGGGCCCACTCTGGCCCCCGCGGCCATCATTTTACTTGCAGTTCCACATATAGCCACTAGAATAACAAGGGCTTTTGGCAGTATTTACACACTGACTATATCCTTTCTGTGCTCCTTTTATGTCGTCTTTATACAATGTAGTGCACATTGGGCACTGTTGCCCTTTGCCATGGCAACACAAATGTTTAGGGACACATTAATAATCGGTCCCTAGCTTCGGCTTAGCCCCTGGGCAGAATAGTGACCACCAAGGGAGTTGTTGTTGCAGTGCTGGCGGAGGTAGGAAAATTTCCAGCCAAACCCAGAGGTTCTGCTGTCATTTGCGAAATATAATTCGTCATTACTGCTCGGAAAAGTCCGATTCAGGAAACTTCCTCACTTGATGTTGCTGGGGGAGAAAAAAAATGGCCCTTTCTGCAGTAATTCTTACAAGGAACATGTGAGTGTTTTGTTTACCAAATGACTTATTGAGGAAATGTTTGTCGGCCTGCGCCAGAGGGGGTATAGCAGCTACAGAAGAAAGAAACAATAAAGAAAAAAGGAAAAGAAGAAAAAAGGGGGAAGAAAAGTGGGAAAGAGGGAAAAGGCAGCTGAATACCAGTTGTGGCTGTTCCCAAATGCCCCCAAGATAACAATACAGCTATTGGCACAGAAGGTACCAGCACCATGGATAGGCAATAAAATTACAATTGCATTTGCTATAAAGGGAGACAATAAATATGATTAACGCGTTTCGCCTTTTGGCCTCTTCAGCGGGGTGAATAATAAGAATCTGTCACGTCCCTATTTATTGGGGGGTAGTTTAATACACAAAATTGTAGTCTGGGTTTGTCAACAAACAGCTTGAAGCTCAAATGGAGCACAGAGGAGCGGACCGCCCCTGTGGAGCTCTCTGTGGTCTCAGAATTAGGTCGTATTACTGTGTTCCCTGGTTTGACTCGCTCCCCTCAACTTTTAATGTAACTGAGGGACATCCCAACTACCCACCTATAGACTGAGATAGGCTTCCCGGTGCAGCTGTTAGAAACCATTATCCGTATCCAAAAAAAAGTAGAACAAGTAGATATTTACATCAAGTGACTTCAGTTGACGTTTGAGGAAGTGTTGATTGCTGTCTGACGCCATTTTGTAAGGCGGAAAGGGACGATAGCATGAGGCTTCCGCTGTAACTTTCTTGGGAACAAGTTTTTACTTTTTGGCCATCTATACTTAGCGTGTATCGGACTTTACAGCGTGATGGACGTCATGAAGAAGCAGGAACCATAATCCTACACACTGCCAACACCATTAGGCTTGGGCAAGTGGGGTTCACACCCTGGACTCTGTCCCGCACTGCCGCTACTAACCCACCTCTCCCTCACTCCAACACTGGTGGTCTCTTCATCATGGATCCGAGCTCTAAGATATGACATCATATCCCAGAGCTACTCTTACATAGCAATGCAGAGTCCACAAGCATTGCCCCTTTCTAAGAAAGCACAAACCCTTCTTGGCCTGGGTCGTGCAAAACCTGAGGGCAGTTCTGCCACACAACACTGAGTGACTGCAAAGAGCACACAACAAAAGTAGAAGAAACAATGTTTTTGTGTCCCCCAAAATTCACCGGGTCACACAGACGCAGCACATATTTTATCGGTAAAATCACCTTTTTGCATTGGAATCCATCCAAACTATTATTTAACAGCTTAATTGAGCGTATACGGTCTCTCTTCTGCTTAAATAATACAAAAAAAATTAAATAGTTCTAGCTTTATATTACCCTAAAGAACAAAAACTGGTTTGGCAACTTTTCTACCAATCACCTGTACTCTGTGGGTGGTCTTTTAAGCAGCCCCTAACATAAAGTCCACCACATATCCAAAGAACGTTTTAATGGCAATTTCAGGAGCAATAGAGGAGAAGTTCGAAAATTAGCAATCAGGTCAGTTACATAACGATATAGAAACATTGAATTTTGACGGCAGATCAGACCCATTTGGCCCCGTTTGTCGCTCGCTTTTCCTGCTATAAAGAATCAGACCCTAATCAGTCGTTGGTCTCATCCTAGATTCAGGAGCCATATGTCTTTCCTACGTTTATATTCCCTCTCTATATTAACTTCTACCAATATACATTTCTAACTGGTCATATCAGGGTTTTGCCTCCTTTACTGGCCATCTGGCGTTTATAGCTGTGGTGGCTACCTTTCCATTCAGGAACTTGTATTTAGCCAAATTCTTGTAACCCCCTAAAACGGGGGCTCGTCTGGCTTCAACTAATAAAGAACAGCTGCCCTTCATTGGTTGATGCCAGAGGAGGCCCCTGCCGGCGACCAATAGAGTCGCTCTTCAGACCTTTAAAATACAGGCACCAAAACAAAACGAACAAGGGGCGGATATTCGTGGAGAGTTGGCTGGTGCCCAAGTCTAGTTATTGCTGTATACAGCGCTGGGGGTTATATTACTGTATACAGCACTGGGGGGGTTATATTAC
>VKOC01003240.1:0-22704 GCA_009364415.1 Spea multiplicata
CTATATGCCACTGTGCCCCATGGTATGCCTTTTGACCCCCTATGTGCCACTCTGCCTCCAAAAATGCCTTATACCCCTATATACCATTCTGGCATTTAGGGGGTTAAAAGGCATATTATGGGGCAGAGTGGCATATAGGGAGGTGTAAGGCATTCCAGGAGGCAGAGTGGCATTAAGGAGGTTAAAAGGCATTTCATAGAGCACTCTGCCTCCAGAAATGCCTTATACCCCTATATGCCACTCTGGCATTTAGGGGGTTAAAAGGCATATTATGGGGCAGAGTGGCATATAGGGAGATATATAGGAGGCAGAGTGCTCTATTAAATGCCCCTTTAACACCACTCTGCCTCCTGAAATGCCTTATACCTCCCTATATGCCACTCTGCCCCATAATAATGGGGCATATAGGGGTATAAGGCATTCCAGAAATGCACTATGCCCCCACACACACACACACTCTCTCCCCTCCCCCTCTCACTCCTCTCCCCCCTCTCTCCCTCTCACTCCTCCCACCCCTCTCTTACCGGTGCTTCCAGCCGGGGAAGCGGGTTGCCGTCTCCTTCCCCTGCAGCCGGAAGGAGGTGGAGTTGGCAGCGGGGGTTTGTATGCGTCCGTCCCGCATACATTCCCCGGCTGTCAGAGATCAGCACCGGTGCGGGGAACTCTGATCTCTGACAGTCGGGGAATGTCTACGCGACGGACGCAGACAACCCCCGCTGCTAGCCACACCTCCTTCCGGCTGCAGCGGACGTTGTCTACGCGCATCGCGTAGACGTCAACCCGCTGCCCCGGCAGGAAGCACCGGTAAGTGTGTGTGGCGGGGGGGTTTAAATGGGGGGGAGACAGGAGGATCCAGGTCCCCTGCAGCGGTGCGGGGGATCTGGATCTTAGTCTCCTAATCAGACCTCTATTTGAGGTCTGATTAGAAGACGACCCCGATTACAAGACGAGGGGTATTTTTCAGAGCATTTGCTCTGAAAAAAACCTCGTCTTATAATCGGGCAAATACGGTATATATATATGAATGCTAACAGCAATCACACACCTATCATGCCCAGGTAGCTAGTACATGCTTGAACCTGGGCATGATAGGAATGTGAATACAGCCTTCTTATGCCATGCTATCCCCCGACTTACACATCCATGCTATCATACACACACTCAATCACATTCAGCATAAACTACAGCATAACACCCATTATTCTCAGACACTTACTAATCCACTCTCACTGAATGTTTTCCTACCTTTTCCTCCTCCTCTTCGTTCTTCTTCTTCTGTGTCCTGTCCGGTGCAGTAAGTGAAGGCGGTGGGCGTGGTTTCAGTGTTGTGCGCCGGGATATCAAATCCCGACGCACAGCATCAGTTGCTGCGCGCATCGCAAGGGAGCAGGACATTACTGTCCGTCTCTGGAGGGGTGCCATGCCCATGGTTGTGCGCACAATTTTTCTGACATGTGCACTCCCTTTGAAAGCTATGTGTGCGCGTACCGCACAGCTTAGAGGGAACACTATCTACACTATTTTTTTTTTACACTATTTTATCAGTGTAAAATCCTCTTGTGGAAATCTTGAATATAATGCAGCAAACTGAAAAGATGGGTACTCACAAGCCAAGCTCCGTATACGACTCAGTGCAACAGGCTATCAGCCTCTGTGTAAAATCCGCCACAAAAATGTATCAACATGATAATATATATCGGGGCTGAGCAAGCTGTCAATCAGCAAAATGTTTGGGTGGCCATGGCCACTGGGAGAGACGTTACTCCCGATTTCTTAAGTCTCTATTCCAGTGTACCTGCCAAACATTTTTTATAGGTGATTGTCCAAGCATTTTTCCCAGCTAAAAGATTATATTTCTTCTTAATGAAAACTGAGTGATCCCATGCACTGTTCTGCATTTCCAATATTTCACAGTTAGATATATATCATGTTTTATTTTATAAACCTTAAAATACATTGATAATATTAGGTTTATTTTTCAAGTGGGCTGAAAGTGAGGACCAAAGGCTTGTTGTTCAAATTGTACGCCCCCACCTGCAGCTCACAAAAAATAATGTTATGTATGGTTGCAAGCAACCAATATATAAAGGATTGTGATTGTTAGCAAGAGTGAATGTGAGTTTACTCAAGTCCTTTATTATAGATTAGGAAGAGCAAAAAATATATATATTTCCTACAAACTTTATTTTTAACGAAAATTCAGCAACAGCCTGTTTTAAAAGAATTTAGGAGGCAATCAATGATCACCTCCTAAACTTTAATGGTGATGCTGAAATGCCTCAATAGCAATAGTTTAAAAAAAAAAAGAGTTGACCCTCCTGAGAACTCTAGCTCCATATAATGCATTCAACCATGCAAGTCATTGCGAGCCCAGCTTTTCTAATCACTATGTGATTAGTAAAATAAATGAAAACAAAAATTATGAAAAAATAAAATAAAATTAGTTAAAAAAATGGTAACATGTAAAAATAATTTTCTTTCCGACTGCTTCAAAAGACATTTTCCCCATAAATCTAAAATTAAGATTATGAAGGGGGTGAAAATACATGGGGACATTTAACAGCTTGGATTTTCACAGTTACTATGATGAGTGAAAGAGGACCACAAAAGAAATGTGATTGAAATATAAAGGTTCATTTTGGGGGGTCTTGTTCAGAAAAAAATAAATAATCTAACAAGGTGAGTAAGGTGAGTACACAATTGATTAAAAGTAACGTTGTTGCTGCCACAAAGTATACACTTTAGTTTGCCTTGTTACCACAGTCAGGTAAACATATCTGTTCCTATGACAAATGTAAGTACAGGACCACAACTTCCCAACTTCCATGGGGCAAGATGGGTAGCTGCACCAGGCACCTCTTGAACTGCCCAACTGCAAAGCCCCTGCTTCTTTCGTCATCCCAAAGCAGATGTGACATCAATATTACGCAGAACCCTCAAGCCTGCTTTAAGCGCTGAGAGACCTAGTTATGGCCCTGTGTAAGTGTATTCAAAATAACTTTTTTTTATATGATACTTGTGTGGAACTCCGTCAGTTTTGGAAGCTAACTCTCTTAATGCTTTCAGGAAATATCACCCTTGCTTGTCATTTGCAGAATTGCTTGTGAATGATTGATGTTACACAGGGCAAAGGCAGTCATCAAGCCAAACAGCTGGTTTGAATTATAGCACAAATGTCTGCCTTCATCACGTAAAGTAGTTGGCAAAACAATATATAAACCGAGCTGTGAAGAAGGATTACTGACCAGCTACTTTCTTAGTAAGCCAATAAAGAATATATGCTCTGTAAAAAATCAACAGTATGGCCAATAATACAATTGAGGTCTATCATATAGCATCCATAAATCACATAAAGGGACCAGAAGTATTGAAGCGCATTTTATGGTACCAGTTTCCTACTGACTGCCAGTCTATTAAAATAACAATTTCCACTGAAGGGCAGCCTATGATTTCAAGCTGTTTCTATAGTGCCTTCTTCTAGTGCCCCCCTCCTGCACATACTTGCTTGTCAACAGATGGAATAACTTCATGGCTGTACCCCCCCTCCACCAGCTTGGAAGCCAGTAAGTTTATTTATGTGAAATTGGTTGCACTATTTCACAACATTGTGACAACATTAAAGAGACACTCAAATGCCCCATGCACATATGAAGAATACATTACATTAAATTACCCTGTAAGTAGTATAACATGCATTGACCTGTAGAAAAAAATCACTTATCTTTAGGAAAAGCTGCAGCTCCAGAGTGATGCATCTCCTTGGCCTCGTTCTCCTGCCAGTAATCCAACTCTCTTGAGGCAGGCATGGGGATGACTAGGCAGGCTTGACAGAAGTCAGATAAATACAGGCACTATAGCTTAGCAAGAGAAATGTGAGCACATCTCAGCCAAGCCTAGGACTATGATAGGCATTATCGTGTGTCCCTTTAGTTAGACATAATGGTGTCCCTATAACATGACACTTACAAGTATACATCATATGTAGGCTCCCCAAGTTATATGGGAACGAGCAGGGGAATGACATCACAACCACCTTACTGTTTTTATGCTTTCATATATCTAATACCCTTTCTGTAAAATATACTGTAATTTTCTTACCCTCTAACTGCCTGTAAGCTATGGCAGTTTTATTAAAAGTGCTCCTCTCTTGGACTTTATTTAATCCATTTACATGTTTGAATAGTTATATCATACATCTTTTTCCTTCACTATTCTGGGGTGCATATATTAAGATTTCTATGTATTTTTTAGATGTTTTTTACTCTGGGCAATACTTGTCTGTCTAGGGTTAGTCATGCTATTGCTGTATGTTGTTGATTGGTACATGCAGCCTTTGTGGAGTGAGAAGAAGGCAGATGACCTCAGGACATCTAAATTAAAAAACTCTAAATAGATACATAGTATTAAAATATATTTTTGATTGTTTTCATTTTATTTCCTCTTTACTGAAACCCCTACCCTACCCTCAGAACAGATGTTTACAGTATTACATTATACACTGACAGTCTCACACAGTAGTGCAGCACAATTAAGTAAAGCTAGATCAGAGGAACATATATTCCCTCTTGTGGTTATACACAGAATGAAGCACTTTATGCACTTTAAAACGTGTAGAGGTTCAGTCAAAGCTTTCAGATCCCTTACATTGCAACATGAACTTGGCTAAATCAGGATTCTGGATTTTTTTTTCCTTCATTTTTTTACTGACCTGAGATCTCCAAAACTTGAACAGGTGGGAGAGACATTTCCTTCTTTTTTTCCATATTCCGTTGATGTAAAAGGGAGGCTGTAATTTAACTTGGAAATTAAATGGATTGTGGTGATTTCCCACTGGGGGTGTTGTAACCCTGTCTGACAAAAGAGGGGGTGAGGCATGGGGCATACATGAATTATGCAGTCATATAAGAAATGGATGCAGTGCACGTCACTTGAGAATCCAGTATAAAAGAAGTAGTAGTATTTTTCAATGCTTATCTTGGGAAGCTGGAAGGGGAAGTTTCTCTGCCTGAATTCTATGAAAGTGTAAGGGAAGGGCTTAAACTTTGCTGTTTTCATTCTCAGCAAGTTGCTTTTGATTTTTTTTTTAATAATCTGCCAGAGTCAACCTGATCAGTCTTCCTGTTAAGGGATATTAAGACAGTGTGAAGGAGTGTGAAGGAGACCAGAAGACCTTACTGCATTGCTATGATGTTTGTGGTTATTGCTGTCCTCTGTGTATGGGCTGAGATGGGAGTCTACTCAGCCCCCTGTGAGACTGTCAGAATCCCCATGTGTAAAGATATGCCCTGGAATATAACCAGGATGCCAAACCACCTGCACCATAGCACTCAGGAGAATGCTATCCTAGCCATTGAGCAGTACCAGGAGCTGGTGGACACCAACTGCAGTCCAGTGCTGAGCTTCTACCTGTGTTCCATGTATGCACCTATCTGCACCTTGGAGTTCCTACACGACCCCATCAAGCCTTGCAAGTCGGTGTGCCAAAGAGCCAAAGATGGCTGTGAGCCCATTATGAAGAGGTACAACCACAGCTGGCCGGAGAACCTGGCATGTGATGACCTGCCAGTCTATGACCGTGGAGTTTGCATCTCTCCTGAAGCCATAGTCACAGATGTTCCTGAAGGTGAGAAAATATAGTTATTTTAACCTATGATGTCAAATAAACAGTACTGAGGGTAATATTATTGAATGTAGACTCTCATTATCCTAAACCAGTGATGCTGTTTAATTATTTCTTCATTACAGAATCTAGTATAATAAGCAGAAATAACAGTATTCTGTCTAAATTATAAAACCCCAAGGAGCTATGGTGGTCAAAATCAAGGTACAGGTATTGTAAGTACTGCTTTTTTTGTGTAGAGTTAGGAATTAATATAGAATGTATTTTAATAGAATAGCAGTTTGTACTCATAAACTTTAATGGCAGTTGGGCTGAGTTACAGAATTTCAGTTTCTTTTTTCTTCATTTTTTTTTCTAATGTTCCTGGTGTATGATCATCTCGCACCTGTGCAAACAAATTAACAAGCTAAAAAAGAAAGTTATTTGAAACAAAATCCATTCTGTTTAATTTGGACATTTGAGAAAGTGAATTAGAAAAAAAATGTCTTGTTATGGATGAAAAAAATGTCTTGTTATGGATTTGTTTTAATAACTCTGGAAAGACCAGTATTGCTGTGTTGCTACTTCTAGAATGGTGTTACTGAACATCTATTTTGCCAACGCAAGTCCCCTTATTGAGGTCTTTATCCCCTCTGCCTCAAATTTTTATTTTATGACTATTATTTTATTGTTAACTGTATTACATCTTTTTGTGAACATGCGATGAACAAAATGTCATGCTTATTTACCAAAAAAGGTGCATTGCGATTTTAATTTACCGATTCACTATACATTCACCTGCAAGGAAAACTTGATTGGCCCTCCATAATGCATAGGGGCGATGAGCTGGCTGATGTGAACCAGGGTGCGGCCCAACACCAGGCATGGTTTGGCCATACAAGCACACACTGAGCCAAGCTGTCCATAAAAGTCTGTATGGATGCCTGTGAGGGTCAAAATGCTAAGAGTGGAACCCACTGAAGGACTATGGCACATACGCTACATGACCAGATAAACCGTAATGTCCCAATTTCTTACAGGTATAAAAATTATACACTGCTAGTATAAATGGAAAAAACAATACCAAAAAATATTCATTAACTTTCTGTGATCTCTCCAGCTCACAATCACAGAGAGCAGGAGAGAGGCAGACAACTGAGACAAAGGGAGTGACGTTAACCATGCATTTGATAACATGCTCAGAAATGCAGGGAATGGGCTGTAAACTGACCTCTCAGCAATGACATTAATCTCAGTGACATGGGAGCGATTTTAACTAATTAAATATCGGGCACGTCCTTTACCTGGTACATCATCAGTTGCAAAGTGGTAAAACTAGCTGGACTCTGGCTTGTTGACGGACTCTTCGAGAGTTAAAATCGAGCCAGTGAGTTAAAAATGTATAACTTCTTATACTTATACTTATACTTCTTTATTTTATTTATATATGTATGAAGAGGGGGAGAGAGAGAGAGGGAGAGAGAGAGAGAGAGAAAGAAAGAAAGAAAGAAAGAAAGATAAAATGTTATTTTGATGTACTAGTCACAACATAAGCCTGGTTGTCAGGACTTTCAGCAGAAATTCACATCAGGCTATTCATGTTTGTCATGTTCATTGACAATAGTCCCCATGTATCCTGACATGTTACTTACTCTTTGATTCACATCAAAAGTAAAACAAAGAATAATAATTCATGTATACATATATATGCAATGCACCAAGCACAATGGGTAGATCTAGTTAACTTTACAAATCCAAAAGGGCACCCAAAGGATGCATTTGCCGCACTCCTCAACGTTGAAAAGATTAGTAAGCATTTTTTATTTTATTTGAAATAAAACTTAATATAACACTATGCATAATGCAGCCAGCATAAATAAAGGTTCATAAGAACGATTTACTTAAGATTACTAAAAGTATTTATATTGCAGCTGTAGAGGAATCATCATGTCCAGTTCAAGAGGTGTATTTAAAGACTCAAGTTACTCCTGGTGTGCTTGGCATGGCTCAGCTATTTTCATTGGCAAATGGTTTCTTGTTACTTTTAGATATAAAGTGGATGGAGTTTACACAAGATGTCATAGTCCCAGACAGACCACGAATGAATCACTGCAAAAGTTTAAACTTAGGTAAAGTTGAAAATGTATTTTTACTTGTGAAACTGTATGCACAACAATTGTGTACGATAGTGGCTTGTGTACGATAGTGGCTATTCAGTGTTATTTACATACATATTGTTATGGCTTTAACTGTAATGTATGGGGATACATGTACATGCAGATTTGCACACACAAGTTTGGATCAAGTGAAAGAAGAAAGTTTTAAATAGTTGTCCAGGTGCCTTTTGTGGTGGTTTGGCTTGCAAATTGTTTTTCCTTTAATGAGGTAGTTTATTTGCATTTGGGAGATAGTTAATTAGCGTGCCACGCCGCAAAGTCACAATAAGGTGCCCAGTTATGGTCACCCAGGGCAGAATAATTGCACCCCTATGGACCACTCCACCATCCACTATGTCTGTGTCCATACAGCTGCACACCCATACATACACATATAGACATACACTGCCCTTACACATGCCTGCCCATACATACACACTTACATTGCCCTTATACAAGCCTGCCCATACACGCACATACACTGCCTTATACACGCCTGCTTACACATATACACATACACTGCCCTTACACACGCCTGTCCAATAAGCACATACACACTGCCAATATATACATTTTCACTGCCTATATATACTATGACATCATATCCTGGCGTTCGGCATCAATTGCCAGCGCACAGTGATTAGGGATCTTGGAAGCCCGGTTAGAGGGAGATTGTGATCTCCTCGACCTGCCCTGCACAGACCCCTCGCGCCTGCCTTGGTGTTGCCCCAGGGGAGGCGGCCAACCAGAAACTCTCTTGGTAGGCCAGTCCAGCTCTGGTGCCATGCCTGCATCCCCCTGCCAAAAGGCGAATGGTAAGCAGGTGACCATGTCTCCAGCCCTTGACACTTGTGGTGCTTATCTTGCCCCTCCACACCTCTTGTTACACCCCCTAACATAAGGGTCCTGAAATGTTGGGAAGCATGAAATCTTTTGAAATATAGATATTTATGGTAACACAGACCATTTTATAATCAGCAAGGTTTTGTGATTATTTACTTTATTTTCTTTTAAATCACAAAATGTATAATGTGGTACATATGGACATACATGGTACTTTTATAAGCACGTTTTCTATTTCTATTGCTTTTGGAATACAGATAAATAAATCCACAACAAGAACAACATGTCTAGTTAGTGTTGTCAAACACTGGCCAATAACTTTGAATGTGGCAGGTAGTACAAAGATCAATGTTCTGTTTCTCTTCTGCGACCTATGCCAAAACACTAGCATAATCTAAATTGGAAATTGGATTTGCCTTTTAAAAGCATTAAAATTTAGAGAATTATTACATTAGGCCTTTATGTCTCTGAAATTGACACTAACTACACTGTAAGCTATATCTGGTTGCTGACACAGTGACCAGCCCGTAGACCAGCCCATGATGCAGGTAAAAGCTTACACCCATACTTAAACCAAATCTTCGAAAAAAACAGCTGATATGTCCACTAGTACAGGGAGTACAACAAAAAATCCATTAAGGAATATGCTTTTCTCTGCTTTCAGGCGGACATCTATTTGGTGTCACACAGCCCAGACAGTTTACAATGCTCACCCATATCTTAACACATTATTTGATATAACATTTTAATGGTATCATATTATACGTCAATAACTTTCAAACTGTTCCTTTGAGATGTTTCTCATATTTAGATGTTCAGTACTGCTTTACTATCCTTAAACCCTCACACGCTCCAAACTTGTAATGTGGAGTTACATGATGTGACTCTTCAGAGCTCCCAGCTGCAGTATCCTGGTTTTGTGCTACTAAATTATCCATTAGTGCATAAGGCCTTTGGGCACATGCCTAGCGTTCCCAATGAGTAATCTACCACTGACCTTTCTTGTACCATGGAATGGGTCACCTCATGCACCTCCACGGAAATAGTGTTATCTGGAACCAGACTGAATTTTAGGAAATGAAATCCTATTTTAAGTATGTGAACTTAGAAGGATGTCTTTATAAGATAGAACATGCCAGTACATACATTGTCAGACTGTCTTTGGCTTTGCATTAGCTAGTTCATTTAATGGCTGATAATCAGACTCATTAGTAGTTTTGATTTAAAAAAAAGTACATACAATACTAAAATAGCAATATTATTTTCAGGTATATTGTGTTCTAATGTTTTATTTATGCTTATTTTGAGTTTGACACCTTAGCCATGTGTTTTTCATTATTTCTTACCAGAACGATGCAAGTGCAAAACCATTAAACCTTCGTTAACAATGTACCTCACCAAAAACTATACCTATGGTAAGTCATTTCCCTTTGAGAAACACAATGAAGTATCCTAACATGAAACTCTCTGCTTAGACAGATATCAATCAAAAAGAAAATGTTCATTATTAATTTCCATAGTTGAGGATGACATGAGACCATCAATTTCAATACATCCAGTTTCTTCTTTTGATCCAAAAGACAAAATAAAACAAGCTTAAGATTTAATTGTGAGAAAAGTGAGTCCTTGACCTGATGGAATTTCTCGTTGGATTAACCACATACCTTCTTTGTTCTAATGTTTAGAGCTTTCATGTATATTCATCTTTACTATAAAGGCATTCAGCTCTCTTTAAGGAGTCTATAGAGTTTTCCAACGAGTCAACATTTTTTCCATTGGATATACGTACTGGGTTTGGTAAATGAGGTATGAAAAAGAATAATAACAGTCTTGGTTCAGCCCTTCTTACAGTTCTGGTAGTGGCAAAGGGGGCACCTATCATTTTTCTAGATTGTAAAGTACCAAAAATGGCCTGTAATTAACTGACTAATAATGCAAGACTTAAGCTAGGAAACAATAATTCTAGCATAAGCAGAAGTTGATGTGTTGATGAGTCAAGCCATGAAAATGGAAGCATACCTCATTGATTTTAAACAGAGAAGAGAGCTTTAAAAATTCATTTAATTCATTTGAATTTTGCATGATCCAAACAAATGAAATATATGTGCAATTTTGTAATGTCACTTGACTTGCAATTCCCAGTAATCCATGCAAAAGTCAAAAGTGTCACAAGAAGCAATTGCAACGAGATAACTACGGTGGTCGAAGTGAAAGAGACCCTCAAGTCTTCAACTATCATCCCAAGGTCTCAGGTGCCTCTCATTACCAACTCATCTTGTCAATGTCCCCATCTGTTGCCCAATCAAGATGTTCTTATTATGTGTTATCAATGGCGCTCACGGTAAGAATTAATTTTTTGATATTTTTAGGAATAGGAGTAGGAAAGGTTCTCAGTGGCCATTTTAGGAGAGACCTTGATCCAAATTATTGAGGTGTTTGGCATGTCCAAATACCTCAGATTCTAATGCAGAGCTGACGACTAATATCTTAAATTTATTGTAATTCCCTTTTTGTAGCCAAATATATTTACATTTCAAAAACTTGCAACCAGTTGGTATAAAGTCTTATAGTAACAAAGGCCCTAATGGAAGCAGTGACCTCCGCATATGTTAAGGAATACTAGTCCTGTAAAAACCTGTTTAATACTTAAATGCATATGTTTCTGCCTTCTTCCCATTCCTAAATTTTGCATAACTTAATGTCTGCGTTGGATTTATCATTATAGTCATTATTTAAATGCAGAAATGAACTCATGTTTAAATATAGTTTATAATGCATACATTATTAACCCAATATTCTCTCTCACCCCCAGGATGATGCTTCTTGATGGCTGTTTGGTTGAAAAGTGGAAAGACCAGTTAAACAAAAGGTTCAAGGTACTAAAAGCATTTGAAAATTTACATAATAAATCATTTGATTATGTCATGGAAGATTAAATCTACCACTATGAATTCTCTTTAGTCAATTCCCTAAATATCTGCAATTAAGTAACTTTTGTGAGACAAACTCCAAATGAATTAAGACTAGAAATCTAACGGTTTACCTTGTCTCAACGCGACCTGATTTATTTTGTATAAAGATCAAAAAGGTCAGAAATATGGGTATTAATTACCCTCTCCTCAAATTGCTGATAAGCTGGAACAATGCTATAGTCACTGTTTTTTTTATTTTGCCTCCAAACCAAATGTATTTTTTCTAAGAGTTCCAGAAAATTCTGTTACCATTTTTCTAATATTTAATTGGGCAGGATGCTGTTTACCCTACCGCCCTATGGTTTGTGGCATGTGGAGAGAACAAATATGTGGCCCAGTTCCCAAAGTTCCCCTGACCATCATTAGACATAGGCTAAACATGCTTACCTTCCCATATTCCTTTGTTTTGGCATAATTATGATGAGTATATATGAATAATCATGCTTAGAACATGCTACTGGGTTCCCTGCCTCCCATTCTATTGGTTAATTTATCATTTAGAAAATGAAGTATGTCTACACTTTTAGTTATAAACTTGTATTTCAAATCTGTGATGTTTGTAACATTATATTTTTTAGAGGTGGGAACAGACATTGCAAGAACATCAAGTTAGAACAGCTCAACAGAAGACGAAAAGTATAAGTCGCACTGGGCGCAGTGGTCCCCCAAAACCAAGCTCAAAACAAGCCAACCCTGCCCCTGCAAATACAAAAAAGACCATTAAAACCAAAAAGGACCAGAAAGATAAACGGGCATGAGCTGCAAATCTTTTCAAGCAAAAGACATTTAAATAGCATGATGAGGGTCGTTAGCTGGCATCAGCGGCAGAATATTATTCTTAAAACCTTCCATTTGGATACTCTCATGCAGTATCTTCCATGTACCTTTGAATTACTGCACTTTACTTTGCAATGATATATACTGTATGCTATATATATACTTATATGTATATTATATTATATATAATATTAATATATATATATATATAACCACTATGAACCATAGTTTTGGTTTGTATTACAATATAAAGACATCGTTAATCTTAGAGCGAGCTCAACAATCAGTTATGGTGAGTTGAAACATTTCATCTCATCTTAATAACTGTGCATTTTGAATGACAACCTCAGCCCTTCTTTCAGGAGAAAACTCACCAGGGTCTGTCCATAATGACAGCTTGATATGGTGACATATCTGATTAATTAGCAAACCATCCCTGGCATGTTTGTTAAAAACTAGAGTATATATCATTAGTCCTGTAACCTGTGTTTAACATTATATCATAAGTGTTCTTTAGGCTGAATTCTGTTGTTTACATGTACTTAATAAGTGACAATAATCAGTGCAAAGTTTGTAGGTATACAGACATGGGTGTTTAATACCTGCAGTAAGTAAGATAATGGTTCTTACCCTAAAATAAGGTTGTGTGGAGATTATGATAATCCTTCAGTATATACAGAAGGATTAGATCCACTTTAGATACCAGCCAAAATTAAATTAGGTTTAATTCAGTTTAGACTTAAGTTGCACTCGATGAGGTCCCTTGACACCGGGGACCTTTTCAGTGCCAAGTGTGACATGCTTAACAATTCAACTTGTGGGGGAATGTTCAACCACTGATAATTTTTCATTCGTCTTGGCATGGTTATGTTTTAAAGGTTCCCCAGGGGACATCTTAAAATATCCCCAGATAAGTGCTGCATCATGTAGAGAGAAGTAAAATAAAGTTATCTGCCATTTTGCGCTCTATGTCTCTTAAAAACTTTGTTTAAACTTTTATTGAATTCCTACAGTTGTGTAGAAAGAGTCCTTTCATTTTTCCAAAGCCTCTCCGCCATGTGTTACATCACAGCAGTCTGACCACCTACAGCCACTCCCATCAAACAGCAAAGCTTAGAAATCCTAATACACAGTAGTGACTGTTATTGAGTAAAGTGTTTTTTTGTGACTCGTGTGATGGGAGTTATGTGTGATTTGTGTGATGGGTTTGAACTGTTTCGAGTTCTAGCTGTGAGGTATTTTGTGTAATAGGATTGGTAGCAGGCGCGTAACTAGAAACCTCAGGGCCCCGGTGCGAGAATCTGTTAAGGGCCCCCCCACCCCAACCCATCTACCCCTTCTCATATCTACCCTCTCCCTACCCCCTTATCTCACTATAATACCCTCTCCCTCCCTACCCCCTTCTCATTATCTACCCTCTCCCACCCTAACCCCCAATAATTTGCTTTACTTTTGTACATATAAACAAAAAAACCTCCTTTGCCTTCCGCTATGAAGACTGTTGTTTTTCATAAACATTAGTCAATGCAAGAAATTGGGCCCGATTTGGACATTTCCACTTAGGGTTGTACTCACTTTTGTCGCCAAGGTTTAGACATTAATGGCTGTGTGTTGAGTTATTTTGAGGGGACAGCTAATTTTGTTGTGTAAATCTTGACACAGTGTAATATGTGTAATATATGTTGGCAGTAAGATTTCTCCTTGGATCAATGATCTTATATTCTGTCATGTATATCCCTAATATCACTCACATATTACCTACCTACTACCTTTGACTACTACCTGAATCTTGGCAGGCAGCCAACACTATACACCCACACACATCAGCAAACACCATACATTAACATACACTTGCCCACCCTGACACAATACACACAACCCTACTCTTTATATCTCCCATCTCCCCTCCATCTTACCTTATGTAGAGTCCTAACTTCACTTCAGCTTGCATTCTCTGTGTGCCATGCTGGATGCCTCACTTCTAGTTTACCACTGGTTTCTTCTGCCTGTGAGCAAACAGGGATTGGTCTTCCTGCCTTCCCAATGCTTTCTACCCTAGCAAAAGAGTTCAGAATTGAACACTGCCAGCACCCATCCATCCTAACGACACACAGTTCTGCAAAATGTTTCACACAATATAACATGTTGCAGAGACGACACATCAATAGAAATTGTCAGGTCTTTCCTTTAAAGACTAGTAAAGGCATTTCTTCTTACACCGCTTACATATTAATCTACAGAAGTTTTATGCTTTAGAAGATTTAACATTCTATACTATATGTATTTATTATTTATTCACTAAAGTGGGCAGGAGTGTTGTGGCTTACAACTTACATCAGGTATGTATTTCAGTTGGGTAGTCAAGTAGACAATCAATGGCACAAGAACTGGACCACAGATTTTTTGCACTGCAGTTCTTAAGCTGTATGTTCTAAGTGTCTTTATTTAAATGTCTTTATTTTAAAATACTGTCCTCTTGTGGGTAAAGTAGACCAGAACACTCACAAATTCACATTCCAACAAGACTTGGGTATGTTAATAAATGTTTATTTATGTGGAATGTGTACAGATTTTCTATCAAACTCATACTCTTTGCTACACTTGTTTTCTAAAAATTCTTCTAACTGCACATAATCTATAGAATAAACACAGGTACATGTTTTTCTGCAACAGCATATTATGGCCTATGTCAAGTAGGACTAGGGCACCAGACCCAAGGGGGCGTTCAGGCTCCCTATAGCACTACTGCTGAATGGGCAGGTTAAAAAGGAGATCACTGATCTTGCCCACTGTGCCATGAACATTATGGAGGACTGTGCTCGGTCATCACAGCCTTCATGGTTTCCCTTAGCTAAGCGCAGCGTGTCCTTTAAAGGCATCATATCCCGGCACTCAAAATAAAAAAATAAAATAAAAATGTCTTTAAAAGGTACTAGATACAACTCTTTGAAATTACTTAGTATCGGCCACTCCTGCTGGTATGTGCAGCAAGTAAGTAATAACTAACATTAGTCTATATTCCTCTGGTTTATCCTTTTGATGAATAAGATCAGATATCAATATACCTCTTTCCAACCTTAGAATATATGAATTGTAGGTGTTTGTCATAATGTTCCCCAGCAACAACTCTAATAATAATGTTTTTATAAATTGTCTCTTTACTGCAGTTTTGTAAATTAATGTGATTTTGACAGAGGAAATATGCCATTTTACTGTAGCAAAGAAAAAGTGAGTCAAATCAGTCATCAAGGACCCCTCACTGTATCCTAACTTTCTTAGCCCTGGGACTCAAGACCTAATAAAAAAGCTTCCCAAAGAATACAATAAAATGGCAAAGGTCAATTACATCCTTTTTTAAGTTTATTGAATAGGAGGATATTGATGATAGAACATTAATCCATCCACCTCATCCTCATTCTTCCCATTGTCTCTATCCTGTCAGTGCCATCACTGTGCCCAAACAGTTCATCAGTTTCATCTTTGTCCTCAAACAGCTTGTCAGTGCCATCTTTGCCTTCAAACAGTTTGCCAATGCCATCTTTGTCTCCAAACTTGGCTGTGCCACATTTGTGCCCAAACAGCTTGTCAGAACTATATTTGTGCCCAAACAGCTTGTCAGTGCCATCTCTGCCTTCAACCAGCTTGTTAGTACCATTTTACCTTAAAACAGCATGTCACTGTCAACCTTTGTGCCCAAACAGGTTGCCGGCACCATATTTGTGCATACACACAGTCTGTTAGTGCCATTTCTGTGCCCAAACAGGTAGTCTGTGACACATTAGCCTCCCAAACAACATTACATTGAATGTGTGAGTGACATCTGGCACTCCAACTTTAAAGGCACCAAACACAGGAGACAGAACTGTTGCTAACTCCTTTTGCGCCCGAGGCAAAGAACAGAAAAACTGTGGCCCCACTATATTTTTACAGATGTTTGGCTGTAGCAAAAAGCAGTTTGTAACCAAAATGCTGGAAAGCAGCTGCATTTCTGCAATTGTTAGGGATTTGGTCAGAATAAATGGTCTCCTCAATGGTGAGATGTACAGGCAGATTCTTATCCATCACACGGAGGCTTCTGATCAGCCTCAAATTTATTCTGCAGCACAACCCCAAACATACATCCAAAGTCATTAAGAACTATCTTTGTCGTAAAGAAAAGCAAGGAGTCATGGAAGTGATGATATGGCCCCCATGGAGTCTTAACCCCAACCTCTTCGAGTCTGTCTGGGATTACATGAAGAGAGAGAAGCAACTGTGGTTAGTTCTCCAACGATGTTATTATAATGTGGTCCATACCTTTATTCCCATTTTTAATGTCTTATTTCTAAGGATTTATCATACAGGTACCAAAGAAAAAAAATTATATAAATGGTAAGGTCCCTCTATTCGTAATGAATAATTGAGGGTATAATAAAATAAAGGGACTTGAGAATTGTAAACCAAACTCTTGTTTATTGAGTATATATATATATAATACAAACAAAAGTTAATTTGAATCCAAAAGTGTATCTATAAAGCAGAGTTCATAAGTATAATGCTTGCCAATAAAGATAATAATTTGCAACATACCCGTGGGATACAGTCACTCAGTAAGCGCCGTACTCCGCCCCCCCCCAAAAAAAACTCGCGATCTCGCTATCTTATATACTTTTGTCTTAGCCAAAAGTTGGCATTGCCCCACAGGATGACCTTGACTATGTCACTCAGAGTTGTTTACCATGAAACCCACCTATAAGATCATGACACATGATATGTATGTTTTACAAAAACAAAGCTCAAATGTAGACAGTTGACCATCGTACGGTATTACTGCCTGATATCTTCTAGTATACTTACAATATTATAAATGAAAGTGTGAGTACACTAAATCTTAATAGATAATTATATATTGCATTAATCTTATCATAAGCCATTACATTAATTATGAAGAAATTAAAAAGTAAATATTCAAGTTCCTTAAAAGAAATGTGCACAAGTCTGCCTAGAGCCCAAGAATATTTGAAGCTGTTTTGAATGCTGAGGGTGGCACACTAAATATTGACTTGATTTAAATGTTTCCTTTCTTCACTCACTTCGCAATTTGTTAATTGATAAGTATAAACAATTAACATGTCTATTTAAAAAGTGTTCTTACTTTACAACATTTAATACCAACCTAAAACCTTTGTACAGTACTGTATACACCGATTAGCCATAACATTATGACCACTGACAGGTAAAGTGAATGACACTGATAATCTTGTTATCATGGCACCCGTCAGTAGGTGGGATATATTAGGCAGCAAGTGAACATTTCATCCTCAAAGTTGATGTGTTAGAAACAGGAATAATGGATAAGCGTAAGCATCTGAGTGACTTTGACAAGGGCCAAATTGCGATGGCTAGACGACTGGGTCAGAGCATCTCCAAAACTGCAGCTCTTGTGGGGTGTTCCTGGTCTGTGGTGTTCGGTACCTATCAAAAGTGGTACAAGGAAGGAAAAGCAACAGGGTCATGGGAGCCCAAGGCTCATTGATGCATATGAGGAGTTGGCCCACTACAGATGAGCTACTGTAACTCAAATTGGTGAAAAACTTAATGCTGGTTCTGATAGAAAGGTGTCAGAACACACTGCATCGTAGTTTGTGTATGGGGCTGCGTAGTGGCAGGATGCCCATTATTATTATCTTTTATTTACGTAGCGCCAACAATCTAAGCAGCGCTTAATACAATACATATCTTCAAGGGGTATGACAAGACGAGAATTGACAAGCCGATAAATTAGGTCGAGAGAGCCCTGCTCGCAAGCTTAAAATCTTGAGGGAATGGGGTGACAAACATAAGGCACAGAGAAAGGGTGAGAGGTAGTGTGGTGGTTGTATCAATGACAAGGAAGTTCTAGCAGCTAAGATGGTATGTCCATACTGACAATGGAAGAAGGTCACCTGGCCTGATTAATCATGTTTTCATCCACATGGATGGCTGGGTGTGTCGCTTACCTGGAGAACACATGGGACCAGGATGCATCCATAGAGGCCCCACCTTGCAAGTTACAGGACTTAAAGGATTTGCTGCTAACATCTGGTTGCCAGATACCACAGCACACCTTCAGAGGTCTAGTCTATGCCTAGATGTTGTTTGGTGGCAAAAGAGGGACCTACACAATATTAGGCAGGTGGACATAATGCATCATTATTATTATTTTGTTCCTGCATCCTACTTAAATACTAAAAAAATAGTTTTCGTTAAAACACATGTATATATCTAATCAAGTAAAGATTTGGTTTAGTTAACACCAATTTATAAAACTTGGCTGAATTGTTACTTATTTAACCCCTTGGACATGGAACTGTGTTTACATCCCAGGGACCAACAAACACCCCACCACACCAGGTAAGGGGTGGTAGCCTATAGTCAGGAGGGTACAAGGCACAATAAACAGTAACAAAAAGCCGAAAGCAAACTTCACAGATGGTTGATGTGCAAAACTCATACCTAGGAATTTACCTGGGTAGAGTAACAGGACCTATCCTTTTTCTGAAAAGGGTTGAGCTAGTCATGTAAGAGAAGTAGAAGCAGAGTAAGTGGAACATAGACAGTGGGTGGCCATGACCAAACACTCCTCCCTTGTATGGAGAAATAAGAAACTGAGCCAGGGAAGGAGGGCTTCACCTATGGAGACTCTAGGTCAACCCCAGAGAGTTCCCTGATTTGATATGTTGTCCTTTGTCCTGTTCATGCATACGTAAATGTAGTAAAGAAAATTTGCTGTAACTCTAGCAAGATACTTTATATATAAGGTATGGTAAGGTGATTTTTCTTTTTGTATTTAAAGGTGTTTACATTTATATAATCACATGCTAAACCATAAAAAACAAAACAAGGGAATTTCATCGACTGCAGTAACACAATAATGAGTAACAATGACAAAACAACATTTAGTCATTTGAAGCCCATAAATTATGTCCTTTTATTTACATTTACACACACGCATGCCATGCTTTGGCATACCTTCTGGAAGTAGGTTTTCAGTGAAAAGGATATGAGATCGAAACAGCAGAGGGCGGTAATACTCAGGAATATTTCATTGCAAATAAAGAAATGCTGCGCATGATTTATGTAGTAGATCCTGAACAAATGATAAGGAAAGAAACAAATAATCATGACTGAAATGAAGAATAGACTTTTTAATTGAGCCCAGAATTCTTGATGAGAAAAAACAGAGCCGTGTAGTTTTCTCACAACTTTTACGATTATAACAATCTGTACAGTCAGAAGACTGCAACCCAGTGTAATAATAACTGCAGTTGTAGTGTAGTTCATGATGACCACATAATGATTGGCAAATTCCATTTCAAAACGAAAACATTCCTCTGTATTATAGCTGCCATTTACACCATATTGCGAAACGAATAAGGGCAAAATAACAACCACTACAACTATCCATACAGCAGAACTGGCCACCACAGAATGCAGTGTCCTGTAGAACTCAATTTTGTCCTTCTGTTTGAAGAAGCTGATGTATCGGATTCCCAGTATTGTCACATAAAACACACAGCAAAGATACATATGAATATGTATCATTGCACTGACCACCTTACAGAAGTAAAATCCAAAGATCCATTTCTTTTGTATATAATAAGCAATCCGAAATGGTACAGTGAGAAGGAATACACTGTGCACCACCAACAGGTTAATAACTGCTGCTGTAGTCACTGAACGTGTGTTTGTCCTACAAAGAATGAAGGTCATTGTTACAATGCCAGCGGATCCTCCAACAAACGCTGCAGAGTAGATTGTAATTAGCACGTTGTATGCAACATGTGCAGGAAGAAGACACTCTGTGTGGTTGTCCATCATTTGTGCTATTTTGTAAAAGTGACCTGAAAAAAAAAGCATTAACATTTGATGAATAAGCAATGTAAAAGGATGCAATTGGCCAATAAAGTCAGCATTGCATTTGAAAAATAACATTTATAGTTATAAGACAAAAATATAGCGAGTCTATTTTTTGCGGCTCCTAAATTGAATTACGTAAGTTGGTTCTAATGCCTTTTGCAACTTCTCATGTTTCATGCTGTTAAAGAACCCTTACGTTCAAAACAAGACAAGTTTAAATGGCGAACGCACACTTATGCATCTAATGCTTATCCCTTCCCCTTGTTAATGCTGATTGGCAAGAAAAAACTCCCGCAGGTTGTAGGACCCATCAATGAGACCCCCTCCCTTGTTTTTTCGACTACTTCTACCCATCAGTCATTGATATCTACCCTCCTATACACAGCCCCTCCCATTTTATCTCATCGACTAGCACCAAAACAGATTGTAATGGTGCCAAAACGGCTTGTAACGGCAGTGTGAGGATTCCACCCTGTTAGCCCAGACTCTGTATTTCGGTATAGGTGTCATATCTGCTGTAGCCTCTAGAGGCCACCTGTCAGAACACAGCACCGTGTATGCTAACGACCTGACCAGCTGCATCTGCTCACCTGGGTGTAATCCTCCCCGTTAAATACCTGCTTACTCCTCGATTCAGGGCCTTTGCATTGCAGTTTATCTGGCCCTGTTCTCCTGCTGGCAGTATTCTGTTTTGGATTATCCTGTTGTGACCTGGCTTTTCTTCTGACTTTGTTCTTTGGTTCCTGATTTGGCTTTTCCAACACGATTTTGCTCGTATTGACCTGACTTGTTCTGACTGTCCCCCTGGATTCCGATTTGGCTTTCATACTGTCCTTCTGGTTCTGACCTGGTCTGCCTGACTACATCTGCTCTGCCTGAGGGCTCCCTGCCGTGTGCCCAGTGCCCTGACAGTTTGTCCAGTTCCCTGTCTGAGGACCTTCCAGCAGTGTGTCCAGTTCCCTGTCTGAGGACCTTCCAGCAGTGTGTCCAGTTCCCTGTCTGAGGACCTTCCAGCCGTGGGTCCAGTTCCCTGTCTGAGGACCTTCCAGCCGTGTGTCCGGGTGTCTGTGCCCTATCCGAGTCCGAGGCGCCTGTCCCCTATCCGTGTTCCTGCTGTGTTAATATTCCAGCCACAGTACCCTGTCAAGAGACTTACAGCCTGTACTTACCTGTCTTGCCAGTTTCTTCCATACAGACCATCTCATATTAAGGTTCAGCCTGCTGTTTCATTTTGCCTGTCTGTACTTTCGTTCTGTTAATGATGTATATTGGGGTAGAAACTGAGCCTCTAATATCCCCTGTAACTGGACTCCTACCTGACCTGCTTACCCAAGCCCTGACAGGCAGACACAACCACCTAAAGCGCTCTTACCAAGATTAAAAGTCCACAACACATGCACCATCTCCTGGGGATGTATATAAAACTGCTTAAATCACACTACTCATCTGAGTTCTTCTAGTGTATGTACATGGTTGTCCAGGGGGTGCAAACTCTCACAGTTGTCCAGCATCACCACGGTAACCATTAAACATCTTTCCCTTCCTTTAACTAAAGGTCAGTTAACAACCTATATAAACCCACTCCTCAGAATCAGTGCTTCCAGATTGTGGAGCTGTCATCGTGTTAAGCATTTCTTGTTGCTGTGCCTGGTCTGTTGCTGTATTCCTTATCCTCCTATGATTCTGCCTTACTCTGTACCTCTCTGGATAAATTGCCCTTGTGCACTTGCTCACCTTCCTACTTACTGTTCCCATCTCCAGTGAGGTTTGGTTCCTATTGCATGTGTGTGTGAGCTGTCTCCTGCCACCAGATTTCACCTTTCACTGTAAGAGACCCCTGGCATTATAGTAACATACACTATATGACCAAAAGTATGTGAACACCTGAGTATTACATATGACTATCCTCAATCTAAAACAGGCATGAAGAGTGCCAGATTTGATGAAGTGGCCGACCATTTTGCCTGACATTTTTTGAACAATTAAAATTAAATGCAAATTAACTATTTTATGCAAAGGTTATTGAAAACTGCATACTTTTCATTTTGTGACTTGGATGACAAATCTAAAAAGGTGTTAAATCACTCTGCCTTTAATATAAAAAAAACCAGGAAGCGGAAATGTCAGGAACATTGTAAAGTACATTTACCACAAAGTAATAAACGGTTGTTGCCAACCTTTTAAGTTAAAAATAAAAAAAATTGTGAACAGGAACATAACACCAAGTATACGGGTTTATAAAGGGTGGAACTCCATCCCCTACCTGCTGCAATCAGTCTCTGCTGGTGTCCAGGGCTCAGTCTGGAAACCTGAACACCAAGAACAACCATGTCCGTCTCCCCAGCAACCACAGACACCAGGGGGGCGGCCTGCTGAATGTGGGGGCCGTTCTTTCTCCTGGTTCGTCTCCCTGCCGTCTGTGGCCGCCAGGAAGACGATTCGTGGGTTGCAGGGAACGGTCCCCTATTAGACACGTCTC